>JADBJO010026668.1:20000-22249 GCA_016801955.1 Conus betulinus | reverse complement strand
AGTTTTGATATAAAACTATATTTCCAGAGTTTACCAAATTTGTTGCTCCAGCTAAAAATTTTTACAGCACATGGGAGAAACTCTGGAGGAGTGTTAGTGATGGTTAAGAAACATTTGGAACCATTTGTAAAACAAATTAAGGTCGGCTGCAGTTATGTTATCGTACTAAAGATGGATAGTAGATTGTTCAACATTGGAAAAGATGTTGTTTATCTGGGTTGCTATGTGGTGCCAGAAGGAGGTCCAGCATATAACCAAATGCAGGTAAAAGACGGAGTTGTCGTTCTTTAAGAAGCTCTGTCAGAGGTAATCCGCGGTGACGATATATCTGCCTCATGATATGTGGAGACCTCAACGCAAGAACGGGATGCAAATAACCCGGTGTGGGGCGATGAAAAAATGATGATGAGGATGATAATGATGATGATAATGTCGATGATTTGGAATTTTATAAAAGTCGTTGTTCCAAAGACCAATCGATTAACAGTTTGGGGAAATAATTGTTAGAATTGTGTTATTGTTTGATCTGTTCATATTGAATGGTTGTTGTATTGATGACAAAAAAGGGGAATTCACTTTTATTTCCCCAAACGGGTGTAGTGCAATTGATCATCTTTTCTTTTCTTCTTTTTTTTTTTTTTTTTTTTTTTGGTCTCTTCTGAGCTGAAGGAATCTTGCAATATGAAAAGCTGGGGACAGACTGTTTTCTTGGCACTCGCCTGTATAAATGAAATGGAAGAATGGGTTTAACGAAACCAAAAAAAGTCAAGTCAGCACTGCAGAGTGATGAAGAAAAGATTGTATGGATTGATGAAAATGAACACTTGTTTAACAAAGAATTAGAATCAAATGATTTTGAGTACATTATGGAAAGAATTACTCAAATTTATCATAACATTGATTTATGTATTGAACTTTTGTGAATGCTTTGTGTGGTGCCGCAGCGGGCATGGTGAGAAAGGTTTATAACCTAAGGAAAAAGTGTGATGGCTGGTTTGACATGGAATGTCAAAAATCTGCTTCAGAGATACAGGAGAGCTAAAACCGAAAGAATGCAATACCTTAAACTGAAGAAAAAGAAAAAGAAAGAATTTGATGAGATTAGATTACAGAGATTAAAAGTGTCAGCCAATGACCCAAAGCGTTTGGGTCAGCAGTTAGACAAGTGAACAAACAAACAACGATAAACAATGATATTACATCTCAGCAATGATCATTTCTTTAATGTCTTTAACCATTCTGGCAACACTGTGGAGGGCAACGGAGTAGAAACACGAGAAGTAGAAACGGATATGACGGAAACAGACGAACCTTTATTCAACGAACCGATTACTAGACAAGAAGTGATTGACGGCATAAAACATTTGAAGGGTGGGAAGAGTGCAGTGTCAGATAAGATTGTAGGGGAAATGCTGAAAAGTTCTGATCATTTAGTATTGGTTTGTTCTGGTATTGATATTCAGTAACTTGTTTCGGAGCGGGTCATTTCAGATTCAATGGGCTAAACCAATCATCGTTCCTATCCACAAAAAGGGAGATTAAAATTTAAAAAGTGCTGATAGAGAATGGGTTTGGAATAGTGTGGTTGAACCAGGGAGTCGGAAACGAAACCGTTTTTATGTCTGAATTCAAAGATAGATTAATTTCCTCGAATAAAACAAAACTGACACAGTCAACTGGAAGAACATGATAAATACTCCTGGTTCCTATCCTTCAAAAGTAATCAGGAGGCAGAAAAGTATTTACATCTAGTATCTAATCGGCGGTAAAACAGGTATCCATGCAAGATTTAGAAAATAGAACACTGGGATTAAATGCTAATAAAAGATGATATCTAAATCATGATGCTGTTGATGATTCATGTCCATTGTGTAATGATATTGCAAACATTTTTTGTTCACTTGTCCTGCTTATGGGACACATAAGAAAAAAAATCAAGACGCTTTGATCATATCACAGTCAAGAGTCGAAACCTTAACAATATTTTGCAAACAAGTGATGAAACATTGTTAAAGATGCTGGTGAAATGTAACAGAAGCTGTAGACACACGGAAGAAAATTATGAATGAATGAAAGTTCAAAACACTGAGGGGATATCAATTATATTTCATTTTTATTGTTTAGAATACTTATTTGACCTTGAAGCTTGATGGTTCAAGTGAATGGTTTTCATAATATCAAGCCAGATGAATTATCTGTACAGAGAATGTGTGAATGGGGAGAAGGGAGGATAATAAGATATAAATGCG
>JADBJO010026668.1:10000-15000 GCA_016801955.1 Conus betulinus | reverse complement strand
TATATATATATATATATATATATATATAATATAATATAAACAAAGTTTGCTCTTCTGTCTTAGATTGTAGAAATAGGGGGTGATGATAAGCCTTCATATCTGCAGTGGTAGATAATTCTGCCTGACTGACAGTATGTGCTTGAGTGGTTGAATGGAGAATAATAGTTTGCACGTGCGGATTGGCTGCACGTGTTGTTCGGTTTTTCAGGTTGTTTACAGTTCAGGGTGCGTTTGCTGACAACGATTTCCATTTGTGCCTGCAGTTGTTTACTATTTCTACTTTAGTATTTAGGGTTGCTAAGTATGGTTTGCATAGTATTAACCATTTTTCTGTTGAACATAGGTTGCATCTTTTTGAAATGTTATTGTATGGTGATGCCCTTTTTATGATTTTCCAGGATATGTTATAGTTTATTTTTTTGTCTTTAAGTCTCCAAATATATTTGCTCAGTTCTGTTGGTTTTTGTATTTTACTTTGTTGAATGACTGTTTATGGTTTGCATATCTGGTTTTGAAGTGATTTTCAGTGATCCGTCCATCATATGGAGGGTTGTACCATGTGATTTTCCTTTTCCTGCTTTTTTTGTTTTTGTTCATGTTGTTATCTGGGTTGTATTGTAGTTTGTAGCTGTAACCACTTTTTGCAATGCCTCTTGGTATTCTGCTGCTGTAGATAATTCTGCCTAACAAGCAGTATGTGCTTGAGTGGGTGAATGGGGAATGATAAATGCTTCTCAAAATGAGTCCTTAGCAAGCTTATAGTCTCCAAGGGGGAGAGCCAAATTCCAAAGGGGAGGAAACTTACTAACATATAACTCCTGGTCAGATACCGGTATGTGTGTGTGTGTTTGTGTGTGTGTGTGTGTGTGTGTGTGTGTGTGTGTGTGTGTGTGTGTGTGTGCAGAATATAAACAACCACACAATTTTTCATATATATATATATATATATATATATATATATATACAGAATTATGGACTGTGGGTGTCTCTATTTCACGCCAAGAGCACAGACACAATCAGCCGTGTCTCCCTGATGAGTCCGATCCAGCGGATGAAAGGCCTTGGAGCAGGCGATACATACAAATCTGCCTTCGAGAGGGATTGCGATAGTTTCCTCATGCAGCTAGTGAAGGGTTTTCTTAATTATGATATACACTTTCCCATTTACTTCATCTTCAATTTTTTTTTCTCTTCTCTCTATTTCAAATCTTTGCCAAGTCATTACTATATAATGATGGAAGAATTGTTAACCTGCACTTGTTTTCTCCCACTACTTAATTCTTCAGCTTTATATATATATATATATATATATATATATATATAAACATT
This sequence comes from Conus betulinus, assembly GCA_016801955.1. Taxonomy (NCBI): domain Eukaryota; kingdom Metazoa; phylum Mollusca; class Gastropoda; order Neogastropoda; family Conidae; genus Conus; species Conus betulinus. Next base: position 13,671 of record JADBJO010026668.1, on the reverse strand, counting down.
GGTGGTCACATATATTGCCTCTCTCTCTCTCACACACACACACAATCACACACACACACACACACACACACACACACACACACACACACACACACACACACACACACACACACACCTACGCACGCGCACACACACGCACACACACACACACACACACGCACACACACACACACACACACACACACACACACACACACACACACACACACACACACACACATACACACACACATGCACACACAAGTACATATCACACAGGGAATATACCAAAGCAAAAACAACACCACATACTTTCAACGAACAAACGTATGGAATTTATCCAGGAATTTATTTTGAATGCACCTTTGAAGCTCTTCCAAATAATTCTAATTTCTAACTAATGCCTTTCCTATCTAAACGAATGCACACTTCTTATGCACACAAAAATGTAGAAGCGCACATACCTTGATATAATGATCACTATAGCCTGGCCCGAAGGTGCACATACCTTGATATAATGATCACTATAGCCTGGCCCGAAGGTGCACATACCTTGATACAATGATCACTATAGCCTGGCCCGAAGGTGCACATACCTTGATACAATGATCACTATAGTCCGGCCCAAAGGTGCACATACCTTGATATAATGATCACCATAGCCTGGCCCGAAGGCGCTCAGGCCTAGTGATATGCCTTGACTGAACCGATACCAGTGAGAGAGAGAGAGAGACAGTGGACAACCTTTGTCCCCTGAATGTATGTAGCTTGTCACTGGATTAATGTTGGATCACCTTAGCAGCTGACGGAATAACGTATTTTGATATTTCTGACCTTTGAATGTGTGTGTGGGGAGGGGAGGTGGGGGGAAGGAGGAGGACAGCGAAGGGGGTAGGGTACAGGACGTATCGAATCTATGACTTGCCATTCGTGCTGTCAGGTATTGTGCATTAGCTGTTGACTGGTCAGTGCCGTGTTCTCAGGTATTGTGCAATAGTTGACTGGTCAGTGCCGTGTTCTCAGGTATTGTGCAATAGCTTTTGACTGGTCAGTGCCGTGTTCTCAGGTATTGTGCAATAGCTGTTGACTGCTCAGTGCCGTGTTCTCAGGTATTGTGCAATAGTTGACTGGTCAGTGCCGTGTTCTCAGGTATTGTGCAATAGTTGACTGGTCAGTGCCGTGTTCTCAGGTATTGTGCAATAGTTGACTGGTCAGTGCCGTGTTCTCAGGTATTGTGCAACAGCTGTTGACTGCTCAGTGCCGTGTTCTCAGGTATTGTGCAACAGCTGTTGGCTGGTCAGTGCCGTGTACTCGGGATGGGGGGAAGGTTGGAGGATGTTTCCACCTGTTGAAACCGTTTAACCTGATGTGATAGGAATTGTGTGGCACTTGAGGGAGGGGGGGGGGGGGCGGGGGGGGGGGGGGGAGGAAGTAAACCTGTAACTGTGATGGCACTTCAACGTCCAACGTTTATCCAAAGGCGACAGAAATTATTGTTGTAACAAACATTTTAAAGCCTGCAGTTCAGAATCGAGCCACAACTAATGTGTGTGTGTGTGCGTGTGTGTGTGTGTGTGTGTGTGTGTGTGTGTGTGTGTGTGTGTGTGTGTGTTTGTGTGTGTCTGTGTGTCTGTGTCTGTGTCTGTGTGCGCGTGTTTGCATACCTAGCTCCTGCTGATATTACTCTTCTGATAATTGTTCCAGTTTCCCTTAAAGATGTCCTCGTTTCTTCTATGAAGGAAGATTTACACAAAAAAAAAATGGGGGCGGGAGGAGGATGGTACTATGTGTAACACAAGAATGCGATCTGCATCTTTCAGCACAGGGATGGCAGACGATAGGAGCATTTGGCTTTAGGGAAATGTTACGGATATCTGCAATCAAGAATATGAGTGGTGTGTATGTGTGTGTATCACCAATACCCTCCAACCTTCATCCTTAATCACCACTACCCTCCAACCCTCCCCAGTAATCACCACTACCCTCCAACCCTCCCCAGTAATCACCACTACCCTCCACTTTTTCACCTCATCCATTGTAACATTCCACAATTCTATGGTAATGGGCTGATCACCACAACATTCCACGCCCTTTAAGGACACCTGTCAACCCTCATTCCATTTTATGGTAACGAGTTAATTGTCACTTCACTCCGCTCCACACCCATTAAGTAAGGTCGCAGATCAGCTCTCTGTACATTTCATCCCCTTTCATATCACTGGTGCATCACCATTGCATCACAGCCCTTGAAGGTCTGGAATTAATTAAAATTACACGTAATTCCTTTAAGATCACAGGTAAATCCCTATTCATTTCCGACCAGTTGAAGGTCACAGGTCAACCACCACCACCTTCCCTCCATCACACCCAACCCAGACATGCTGGTCAAAGTCGGTGGCCAGACGACGTGGTCTATCCGTGTCCAGGATCCCCGTGTCCAGATAGCGTATAAAGCACCCTCCGTCTGTATGGTCAATGACGTGGACCTTGTTGTCTCCATCGAAAATGACCAGCAGCATCTCTTGTCCGTCAATCTGACAGAAATGAGTGTCAACTGGCAGTTGCTTTGTCCTGTAGGAGCAGATCAAGTATGGGTCTTGTGACTCAGTTGCACTGTACACGTCCACTGACACGGACTTAGGGTCATAGCTAATGCCAGCAAAGTAACGTCCTCCGGCAGACACATGACGCAGACCCCTTGGTGTCTTGTTCAACACGACGTCCAAGACAGAGTGTCGGTGTCGGCTGACTTCCCGTAGGGGAGGTAACCTGTGACTGGGGTCGAGATGCCGCTGGGTCAGAGTCAGCACTGTCAGTTTGACCTTTACTTACTGAAGTAAATTCAATTCTATGCAGAGGACTTGTGGTCTCCTGTGCTGATTTACACATCCACGCGTAGTGAATATCATTCATGGCACGAGAGACAAGACTACCATCATTAAACTTCCCCATATCACAAGTGGTCTTACCACCATCAGGAGAGATCAACTGCGCACGTGCTGAGGATAGTGTACCTTCCCGGGCCAAAACGTCATCATTAACGGACAGGAGACCAGCCCAAGATGCGTTCCCCACTGTGATCAGCACCCGACCCTCAGCATCGAATAGTTTCAAATTACATGGTATTCTATAATCGTCTGTTGGTGTGTATAACACCCACACTCGGCTAAGGCTGATAGGGCATATGCCATAGACTATCGACCCGGGGTTTTGGGAGTAGATGAGCTCTCGTGCTGGTTCCTTGCCCACCACACCCCACACCCTTGCCGGCTGCTCCGTGTTTGGGCATCTGACCCCTTCACTGACGAGCTGACTGGCACCTTTGCCTGGGACTGACTGGGGGCAGTGCGGCAGTGCTGGTCTTTTCTGTCTGCTGCGCTGGTTCCAGAATACCAATGAAAGTACGTAACATCGGCTGGCTCACTGCTGTGGGGCTGTGCTCCACTTGGAAGCTGGGAATGTCTTGGGTCAGCTCCTTCGTCACCGGCCTTCACGTCCACGCCTTCCATCACGCCTGAAGACAGCTGTGCATCCAAGGACACGATGTCCGCCTCCCTCCCACCTCTCAGGACCTGCAGGACGTGGTCGCGCTGGGCTTGCAGCGCCAGTTTCCTGCTGCCGAGCAGCTCGGCACGATCCTGCCAAGGTTTGGACAGCTGCTCCAGGGATCTCTGGAGAGTCTGCACGGCATC
>JADBJO010026667.1:15000-22251 GCA_016801955.1 Conus betulinus | reverse complement strand
TTTACGGTCGAGTCTAGTGGTCACTCTTTTATGAACGAATTTCATTCACGTCATCCTACCGCCTAGTTTAGTAACACTGGCACTTGTTCTTTGTTGTGTGCATAACAAAACAAACTAAAACAAACCAACGCGTCGCACTTTGCGACATTCCCACAAACGCGAGCTTTCAAGAGGTGTCCGTGCAGGAAGCGAGCGATGGGGTTGTATAGCGACGTTTACAAAAAACACGGTGTCCATACAATGTGAAATGCCACAAGCATAACAAAGTTGTTGTACCCCCCCCCCCATTTCCCCTTGATATGAGAGCCGCGCTTGTTAGTGTAAGCGATGTACTCTAAACTTCCAAAGAAACCACTTTTCCAATTGATGCATCACAGTAGTGGCCACATTTCCTGCATCAGCACCGTTCCGGATCGGGGGGGGGGGGGGGGGGGGGGGGGGGGCCCGGGCGGGGGGGGGGGGGGGGTCCGGGGGTGTGGGGGGGGGTTGTGGGTGGTGGAAATCTTTAATGTCTTTCTCGGAGTGGATCCCACCTGGCCAGTAGACAGAAAACCCCCATTTTTACAGCTCGAACACAGTGACAGGCAGGATTTCCTTTTCTTATCCCACCATCCCACTAAGATGCGCCAACCACAGCCCACCTCTATTCCACTCTCACCGGACTTCTTCTGATCCAGTGAGAGCAGCATGGAAGAAGACCAAGGAAAAAAAAAGATTGTGAACCGTTACTTTCCTTATATTTTGAAAAAAAACAAAACAAACAAAAAAATCTCAAAAAAAAAACGGTATTACGATCATTACACCTTTAACACTCGTTTTTCCTTCGTTAATTCGGAGGAAAGAAATGAGAGAGGACAAGCGCAGAAAGCGACGGACGTAATGGGGCAGAGTAAGGGAGGAGGGTGGGGTGGGGGGGGTGGGGGGGGGGGGGGGGGTGGGGGGAGGGTGAGAGGGAGGGAGAACCCTGTCTAGGGCTCTTTCCCTAATTATCCCCCTGTGCCTGTCTTCACTTCCCCCTCCCCACCCCTCTTTAAAAAAACAACTACAACGTCACAACTGAACTGAAGTGGACAGACAAAGCCAGTTAGAGATCGCTTCTTTTTAATCCCGGGGTGGGGGGGGGGAGGGGGGGGGACCGGTGATACAGGGGAGGAGATTCTGGGTCAAAATATAAGATAGATGAGATGGATTAATATATATATATATATATATATATATTATTTACTTGGAGCATTACCTATCACCTATCCAGGAGTTTTAAATTTAACGACCATTGGTGCTCCACAGAGGACTTCGCAAACCAGCTTCCACCATTCCTCCGATTCTCAGACGTTCTGAGGCCCCCGTTGCTGAGGGAGTCGTGTGAGGAGTCAAAGGGCCAGTCCATGCACTGATGTTGACCTCCCATCGCTTTTGTCTGTCTTCCTCCTCGTCTTTTCTGCTTCCTTGCACCTTTTTCCTTGTGGAATGGGTTTGGCAAGTCCTGTTTGATCTTGGCTACATGACCCAAAACCATCACTCATTTCCTTCTTTTTTTTCGTCCCAACCTCTGCGACACCTCAGAGGCAGTGCACCCAGCCGCTCATTCGACACCCGTCCACAGCCACAGCCCGGCGGTCCCGCCGCAGCCCCGGCACCGGCAATCCACAGGGAGCAGTCATGTCAAGTCGTCAAGAGGCAACCCACCGGAGGAGACTCTGCACTGCTGCCGAGTCACCTTCGGGTGGTGTTCAGTGGCGCCTGTTCTGATCTAACATGCGCAGGACACCACCTACTAAGCCCCCCACTGACGACAATAATTGCTTAGTCGCGGAGCCGGCGGAGTGAGCTCTCCCTCCGGAGGGCGCCACCACGTCCGTCCAGCTAAGGATTTCCATTCGGTCTGAGACTACATGACAGGGCTGTACTCTACGCTTCCTTGTCATAATATATCCCGGCGCGTCAAACCAGGGCCCGAGAGGATACAGGCACCTTTGCAGTGTTGGTCAGGAAATTTGAGCAACACTCTCAGAAAACGCATCCATTAAGTGGATGGATGAACTGAAACTGACTGTGTGGTCCCAGTCTTCCCAACTGAGTCCGCAGCAAATCAACTCTGGGTAGGAGCGGTCGGGGCAGAAAAAAAACCCACATGACTATGATGGGATTCGAACCACGACCTCCAGCCGGGAGTCCGCGACGCTAACCACTTCGCCACGGCGGCCCCGGGCATCCCCCATCTCATCAAACTCCTTTCAAGCAATCAACCGATCCATGCCAACAACACTTGTAGTGCATCCATTTCACTAAAGGTCACCATCATCAATCCAACACTCCCCAACCCGGGGCATGCAGGGGGGGGCACATCCCACCAACCACAGGGAGCATCACATCAACAAAGTGGACAGTCAATCAAGAGGGATCCAGTCCAAAGGGGATCCAGGATCACAAGTCCACAGCTCAAACTTATCTCACTCACTCGGCGGGAAGGCATTCCACAACAATCAAACCCAAACAACATATCCCCCCCCCATCCGGACATCCATCAAAACACACAATTTCCACTCATTCCAAAGATCTCAGCAAAGGCAACAACAAACAACATCATATCAGAATCACCACTCAATCCTTCAATGAACAATTCACATCATCAATCCCCACATGAACATTCATTTTCCCATCATCAAGATTTCCACCTTGATTTCCATCACTCCCACAAATCCTCAACGAACCACAGTCAAGGGGCCTTCATCCGAATCACATGCGAAGTATCCATACAGTGGCTACAAGGACACAACGAATAATCATTTACGCCACAATCACACACAGAATCCCATCCACATCAACCTCCTCACCATCCCCACAACTCAAAATCACGAGGGAGTCACCATCACAATCTCTCAAACATCCACCACATCCCGATTCAAAGACTTACGTTTTGAACAGGCTTCACTGCAGTGGCAGTGAACAGGGATGATTTGGGTATAAGTCATCTACATTTTAGAGTAAGTTGTTGTTGTTAACATAAGCTTGAAAAAGATGTATTCCATTCCGTCCCTTCTTCTTCTGCTTTTAGTTAAGTGTCCACCTTTCAAACAAGCTGATATGATTTCTGACACTATTAAAAGGAGGTTTCCGAGTTAATCGGTTTAGCTCGAAATGCTGCCTGGATCATCAGCGTTCCATGGTTGGGACAGGAAACAGGGGGTCGGGGCCACCCTATTTTTCAGGCGATCGATAAGGTGTGGAGGGGAGCGTAGCACAGACCTTACTCTGTCGGTGTCACCAAATGGAACTAAGGTGAGGAGAGGGTGGGGGGGGGGGGGGAGCATGTTATACACAGAAACTAGGGAGCAGGAGAAAAAACAGTGGGGGAGAGGAAAAAAGTATTTTGAGAGGGGATCCAGGATTTGAAGTCCTCCAAGCGGACTGATGTTTTAAACTTGCCTCGACTGGTTCGTTTCCACCCACACAGACACATGTCTCTTGTCAAAGTTAATACCGGCCATGATCTGCCCATGACTTTACCCCCACAAGAAAAACTAATCGCATGACAGTCAAAAAGAACAAAAAAAAATTATGCTCATGAATAATGCAATGGAATCTCCCGTCCCAGCTCATTTTCTCTACAAAAACAGATGTGAAAGACGCAAGTTCGACACTTCCATGTGTTTTAACTGGTCTAACACCTGGAATTTTGTAACTTCAACGACATACAAATGCAAAGTACAACAACAACGCTGGCTACAGACAACTTAAATAAATTACTAGGAAAGTTGGTGATCGAGAGTTCAATACATTTTTTTGAAGCGGAAAAGGCCTGTGATGTCATATTTGGCTGAAGACTTACTTTTTTGACAGACACTTTCACATGACGTACAAGAAGCCACTCAGATTACTGGTATTTATAAGAGACTTTACATACCTTTTTCAAGATTTCCTTTACGATAGACATGGTGAGACCGATTCTTCCTTGAATATGGCAATGTGATTATGGTATCCAGATTAAAGGCAGTCAATAGAAAAAGAAAAGAGGTGCAGAGAAGACCACTAAGCTAACAGTTGTGACATTTTGATTATTCATATGGAGATAGCGAATTGTGCAGAGAAGACAGCAACTAAGCTATACCCACATTGTAATTAGTATATTGAGATAGATTAAGGTACCTAAGGTTGCCATCCCTCACCAGGCAGGAACTCTAAGAGGAGATCTAGTCGGACAAGCTTTTTAACCATTTCGATAACCAGATCGACTATTGTATCAAGCAATGTTTTTTGAAACCTGCACTAACCACATGCCTAACCCATAACAGTTGTGAAAAAGTACTCTAGGCAGTAATTTAATACTAAGCCGCGAGGAAATATTCCTTCAGCAGATGGATAGCCTCCTGTTTGGATAAACTATCCTCACATCAAATGTTGCACCAAATACTAAAGCCTTTTAAAAAACTCCAAAATCTTATCGACAAAACAAAAACAATTAACTGATATCATGTTCGACTTTTGTGGTCGAAAATAAAAACTGGGCTCGCCTATAGGCCTGACCCATCACGGGTACACTATGAAGGGGCATTTAATCCGCGGTGCTATAATGAAATAAATCAATCGCCCCTGAACCCGAAAGAATGGAGGCATACAGTTTGAGCTGATCTGCTATGGCTGTCGTACAAGATTTGTAAGGATGTGGAACGCAACTGGAAGGCGATGAACTTCAACCAGTGGAAGGGAGGACTTACACCCCTGCTTCCCAGCGTTGTGCGTACTGTGACGGCTATTCGAAGAGAACCGGTGTGGAGTGATGGAATAATTGTTCACATGGTATGCCCTGTGGAATCTGAACACAAACAACAAACAAAAAAAGCACAACATCAAGTCTGTGTCAAGCAGAAGGGGGAGGGGGGGGGGGGACGGGGGGGGGGGAATTAAGGGCAGAGTCCTTGTTAACACACCCTCATGCAGACAAACTTTTTTTTTGTGTGTGTGTGTGCTGTGTGTGTGTGCTGTGTTGTGTGTGTGTGGTGTGTGTGTGTGTGCGTGTGTGTGTGTGTGTGTGTACGTATGTGTGTGTGTGCGTGTGTGTGGTGTGTGTGTGTGTGGTGTGTGTGTGGTGTGTGTGAGGAGAGAGAAGAGAGAGAGTGAGATGTGTGTGGGTGTGGTGTGTGTGTGTGTGTATGTTGTTGTTGTTGTTGTTGTTGTTTTTCTGTCCAACTAAAACGTTTCGACATTACTGATTCGTAATCTGAATATCGTTGTTTTGCTGTTTTTGTTTGAAAAACAGAAATTTCGATTGACAGTTTCTATCGAATGAAACTTATCCAACTCAGACTGTATACACGAAAATTTTGTTTAATGCATCAAATGATTGTGAATGACTTTTTCCTAACACCCCCCCCCCCCCCTCCCGTACCTCCGCCCTCTCTCCCTAATCTCCATCTCTCCATACATAATACACTTCCCCCCCACCATTTTCTCTTGGTCTCCCCCCCCCCCCCCCCTCTGTCTCCTCATCTCTTCCCCTCCTTTCCCTCCACATCTCCGACCACAATCACGTTGCTATTATTTATCTATTTATTTATTTATTTACTGTGTTTGATTTTTCTTTTCTTTTTCGTTTCTTCTTATGTATTCGGACACCAAGTACTCTTTTCTCTCATAGAACCCTTTCGTTAGTTGTCATTGTACTGTGAACTAAAAAAAAAAAAATCCAAATTCTAAGTTCGTAATATAGAAATGGGGGTATGGAATGGAAGTCTTGCTGTCAAGCCTTTTATGCTATGTACACTGCGGGCCCCAAAACTTAGTAACAGCAGACTAAAACTATAACATTGTTTAATCTAGTCACCGAAATTCTAGATCAAAGAAGCCGAAGCGAACAAGCAACAAGCAACGACACCACCAACAACAATACGATAGATAAAATTTACCCTGATTTTTGGTTTGTAAGATAGAAATGGGGGGGGGGGGGGGGGGGGTTGGAATGGAAGTCTTGTTGTCAAGCCTTTTATGCTATGTACGTAAATTTCAGTTTGTTCGGATCATCTGTGATTCCAGCCTCTTGGAATCAGATTAGACACAGTACAATAATAACTAACGAAAAGGTTCCGGCGAGAAAAAAGAGTACTTTCTGTCCGAATATATAGGACGAAAAGAAAAAAAAAATCAAAACGAGTAAATAAAATTAAATGAAGAAAAAAGAAAAAGAAACACCCGAAGGTGCTGGGGAGGACCCAGAGAAGCACTGTCTCTCACCTGCCTTTAGAGCAGTCCTGTACCACCCTTGGAGGCCTGCGCTGTGTTGACGATGGGTACAGGCACGCGCAGGACGCTCCATTAAGATATCAAGGGACATAACTGCTCCAGAACAGAGGGTAAATCAAACTACAGGATGCAACTCATAGCAGCCTTAAAGTAGCGTCCCCATGGGTGTACCAGCCCGTATTTCATGACTGTAGAGCCCACCGTCGAAAAACACCACCCTCCAGCTGTCGAGACACACCCCACAGACCCAACCACCCTGTTCTAGTTTTTCTTGTGGGGATGTAAGTCATGGACATGGCCGTGTCAAGTAAATAAAATTAAATGAATAATAACAAGGTGTGATTGCGGTCGGAGATGTGGAGGGAAAGGAGGGGAAGAGATGAGGAGACAGAGGGGGGAGACCAAGAGAAGACGGTGGGGGGGGGGGAGGTGTATTATGTATGGAGAGAGAGATGGAGGTCAGGGAGAGAGGGGGAGGGGGGGGGGGTCATTCACAATCATTTAAATGCATTAATCAAAATTTCGTGTATATATTCTGAGTGGGATAAGTTTCATTCCATAGAAAGTGTCAATCGAAATTTCTGTTTCAAACAAAAACAAGAACAATGATATTCAGATTACAAATCAATAATGTCGAAAAGTTGTAGTTGAAAGAACATCAACAGCAACAACACAACACAGCTACAGCACACAACACACTCTCTCTCTCTCTCTCTCTCTCTCTCTCTCTCTCTCTCTCTCTCTCTCACTCTCACAAACAAAAAAAAAAATGCGTGCGTGAGTATGTCTCAGAAGACTGTCACTGTTAATCCCCCCCATCCCCCCACCACCTCTGCTTGACACAGACTGATTTTTTTCTTTTTCTTTTCTTTTTTTTTTTTTTTTTAGATTTCACAGGGCATGCCATGTGAACAGTTATTCCTCAACAGGAAGCCGCACAGAACGCACCAACGCTGGGAAGAAGGGTAAGTCTCTTCCTTCTTCTGTTCCATTAGTTACAAATCTTGTCAGACA
>JADBJO010026667.1:0-10000 GCA_016801955.1 Conus betulinus | reverse complement strand
TAAGCCCAGAACATTGTCATCTCTGAGACTGCTGTACCAAGGAACACTGGACAAAAGGTGTTTGGATATGATTCCGCAAGCTTTTCCGTATCTTGAAACGCTGGAGGTGTCTATTGATGCGAAGATATCAAATCAAGACATGAGACGTCTGCTCAGAGCGTGTTCCCATTTGGCGGACATCAGACTGACACTGTTTCCAACGGAAACCTTAACTGCTTCAGAAGGTGGATCAGATAGTACTACAGATGACTCTGATGGTGCAGATGGAGCTGATCCTGAAAATGGTGCACGTGCAGGTGATTCCAACACTGATGCCAATCCAGGCGCTTCAGGTGGCAGTGCCGGTAGTGTCGCAGAGACCCCTAAACGGCACGTTCGCTTTGGGCTTTTTTTGAACGAACTCGAAAACGGTCAGAATGAAGGAAGACTTCGGAGGCTTGACCTAGTTAACTTCCACTGCCGTGGCGCGGCCCTGGGTCTGAATCAGCCCAACTTGCGTGTGCTGGAGCTGTATGGGTGTCGGGTCGACGACGACAACGTCAGCACCCTGGCCAACAACTGTCCACTGCTGAAGACGGTTGTATTCATCTATTGCAGGACAGTCAGCTCAAGGGCGGTAACGGTTCTCATAAACAGCTTGCCATGGTTGCAGACGCTGAGATGCAATTCCTTGGTTGAAACCCACCATGACCCAGCCGAAGACGAGCAGCCAGTGGGAAACGGCAACAGCCCTGGGACGCTGCGTGAGCTGAAGGAGAGCACCCGATACAGCAGACTGCGTTTCTTCTTGCACGTTCGTTCCAGCAGCCTGCACTTCACGGCAGAAGGAATGATGACCTTCGGCACATTTTGTCCCAACCTTCTCTGCCTGTTCATTGACCAGGATGTCCTGCTGGAGGACGACTGCTTCAAAGAGATCTTGAGGTGAGAGTTTAGATCACATGACTCGTGCTTTGAGTGAAAGATCTAGGGTAAGGCCAAAGGGTAAGTTTATCTCGCTTTCTGCGAGGAGTGCGTGTCACTGCGTACGGTGTGGGTCTGGACCCAAGCCAGTCACGACGTGACATACGTAGGGCATAAAAGGACGTTTGTCAGGGTCAGTGTGTGGCGCAGGAAAACCAGGTCATACTGAAGGCGTGAAGAAAGGCTGCACACCAAAAATGAACGCGCCAAGGTCTTGCTTAAGGAGTGGAGTATTTATAGACCAGCGCAATTGGATTGTTACGAGGATTTTTATTGCGTCTGAAAGTGGATTCTCCTCATTTTCTTTCATATGGCCATCAAGACACAAGCCAGGTGGTTCCACGCTAGTTAGTTCTAATGCAGTGATGAAATCATGTGCAGAAAAATTGATCCCATTCAGTTCAAAGTCACCGTGATTTTCAGTATACAGGGCAATACGTTTGGCGCCTGTTGTAAAACAAAGGTACATCACTCTAAAACAATAATGCCAGTTGCCCATCCACACAGCACACGCAGACGATAGAAACATGTAGGAAAAAACCCCAAGGAAACCGCTCTGATGGTATCATTCAAAAATAGATAAGAAAAAAATGCATGTTTTGGCAATAGGCCTGTGTGGACTTTTCAGAATGTCAGTAGGCTGTGTGCACTTTGCAGAATAATTGCATACAGTTTGTCTATCACTTAAAAAAAAAAAGCAAAGAAAAAAAAAAGACTGCCTACTCCAGTGGCCCGCTTAATGGAAGTATGAGCACTTTTGCAAGCAATTTATGTGTTAACTAGGTTCGTAAGTACATTTGCGAGGAAAATTCTCTCTGTCTGTCTGTCTTTCTGTCTGCCTGTCTGTCTGTCTCTCTCTGAACGAAAATGGACAGGCATTTAAAGTATATATTGGCCAGACTTCGATTAGGGATCATTGATTTGTCTGTTCATCACTGTCGTTACGAACAGCATAACGAACGAAACCGTGTTTGTCCATTACGTAAAGATGTACAAGATGATGTCCATTTTGTATTTTGTTGTCTCATTTTGAAAAAAAAAATCTCTGAGATTAGCCAATCCCGTCGAAGTATCTAAACCATTCTTAATTGTTAAGACTTGTATTGATTATGTAAATTTATGCGTGAAGATATTGTCGAACAGTTAGCTGTTTACTTTATATAAAGCATTTGAAAGTCGATCTGAATAATGCCTATCGTTCTGTTATTCACTTTCCCACGTTTCTCTACCCATTTTTGTTTTTTGGTTTATTTTGTTTGTTTTTTTTTTAAATACTGAACATTTCCTGTGTCTGTATTCTATGTTGTTGATGCTCCCCCTTCAATAGGGGCCATGGCCTTATTGAATAAATTCTCTCTCTTTCTCTCTCTCTCTCACACTCACACACACACACACACACACACACACACACACACACACACACACACACACGCACGCACACACGCACACACACACACACACACACACACACACACGCACACACACACACACACGCACACAGACACACACACAGACACACACACACACACACACACACACACACACACACACACACAGAGACAGAGAGAGAGAGAGAGTGATTAGTCGCTGTAGTGGGATGTCGCTTCAGATTAACTGGACATTGCTTCAGTAGCCTCCCACCAGTAGATGTTGCATGTGGTATGACACCATCACCATATTAAATGCAATCACCAGATCAAGGATTGTTCCCCACTTTTGTCGGTGATCTCCTGCTTCCTTTCTGCGCAGAAGCTGCGTCGGTTTACAGGAGCTCAGGATATATTCCCGACCGCACCGGAAGCGCGGCTCTCCAATGACTCTCTGAAGCACATCCTGAACTACGGCCGTGAACTCCGCACTCTGCAGCTGCCTTACTGCCCCTTGATGACCGCTCACTGCATGGCCCGGATGATAGTCCAGTCGCCCTGTCTGGTTGAATTTTTCTTCGGTGTATTCACAGGTGGGAATCGGGCCAGGCTGCCCACCAGGCGTTTTGCAGAGACTTCAGCGTTGAGGGACCACTTGTCCACGCTGCTGCTCCATCCCTCTGGGGCGGAGAATGCCGTCCAGTACGTGAGTTCAGTCGACTCAGGACCATACTCGGCGGATTATGACGCATGTTATATCCGAAGGAAGTGCGCTCACAAGAAGGAAAACAGGTTGGAAATGTGTCGTCGGTGAAATGTATTGCTCGTCACCCTCTTCCTGAAAGCTGTTGTATTCTTTTTTTTTTTTTTCATGGTCCTGTTTTGTTTGTTGTTCCGTTAACATGCGTACTCAACAGTTTATTTGATGTGTGTGCGTGCGTGTGCGTGTGTGTGTGTGTGTGTGTGTGTGTGTGTGTGTGTGTGTGTGAGAGAGAGAGAGAGAGAGAGAGAGAGAGAGAGAGAGAGAGAGAGAGACTGCAATTGGCATTCTCTCAGCCTGTAGTTTCTAGAATAAAGTACAGTTTTGTTCTGGCTTCAACTTTTTTTTTTTTGCCCAGAACTACTTTGCCTTATCATTATTCATGCTCTTGCGTTCCATTGATGGAACAATGTGCTTGATCTGACATAAACATTTGCGTGTATCCATGAACTGTCATCCACTTCTGCTTTAGCTTCTCCCACTAATTCACATTTCAGGGACATGGCAGTGTTCATTTCAAGTATGTAAATCATGTTTGTGTATTTCAAGTATGTGTATCATGCTCGTACACGCGTGTAGCGTATATCTATGCGTCTGCACCACTGTGCATGGAATAAATATATATATACATTTGTTTTGTTTAGAATTGAATTATACATTTGTTCTTTCTGTTTTTTTCCCTCCCGTTTTTCCTCTTTCCTCTTTCGTTTCATTAAACACACACACACACACACACACACACACACACACACACACACACACACACACACACACATTCAAGTCTTCTCAAAGTTGAGCTGTACTTCTTTTTTTTTCCCCCCAACACTCACATTGCCTAAAACTTAAAAGAAAATTACTATGCTGCAAAAAAAAAAAATTACAAAACAAACATTGTTTGTTTCTTTCGTTTGGTGGCATGGTGATTTTTTGTTTCAACTTCCGTTGGCAGTCACTTCACTTTGAAACTGCATGTCTATTGCTCGTTTCTCTCTGCATTCAGACTCGGTGGTCAATGTCTTGTCTCGCTTCAGCTATTGCCCGCAATATTAGTTCACCATTTGGATCCCTGTGATGTCATGACAGTCATTTGCCCCTCGTCATTTTTACAGCTTGTACAGCTACTCGGTCTTCCTCCAGTTTCATCATGCCACACTCTGTTTGCAGCGTTGGCAAGCCATCAGATTGTGTTTCGCTGCAACAATGATTGGATAACTGCGTTAATACAAGTCGTGTGTCTGTCTCACGCTATAGATGGAACCAGAGATCAAGAGAGAAAAGGATAAGTATCTCGCCTGGCTTGTCCATTATTTGCCATTGCTGGAGTCCAGGACGTTTGCGCAGGTCACCAACCACAAGAAAGAACTGTGAGAGAATTGTTCGGCGGGCTAAGGCTGCCCTCTCCAGGAGCCACACATGCTTGTGTGCTGCCCGCTGTTCAGCAAGGTTAGCCCACTGCCTGCACGTGGACCACCCAGTGTGTGCTTCACACTGGAGAGTTTGACACGATCAGTACAGATGGCCAATAGCCATTCTCTGCACATGAACCACCCAGTGTGTGCTTCACACTTGATAGTTTGACATCATCAGTGTGCACATATGGTGAACACACGGCCAATAGCCATTATCTGCACATGAACCACACTTGATAGTTTAACACTATCAGTACAGACGGCCAACAGCCGTTGTCGGCACATGAACCACACTTGATAGTTTGACGCTATCAGTACAGACGGCCAATAGCCATTGTCGGCACATGATCCACACCTGATAGTTTAACACTATCAGTACAGACGGCCAATAGCCATTGTCGGCACATGATCCACACTTGATAGCTGTCAGTGTGCACATATGGTGAACACACAGCCATCCTGTAAACTGGAGTTATATAAAGAGCCAATCAGATCAAACAGGAAGTGACGACTGCCTGCATATGCACCAGGGAACTCTAGCGACAGGTGACATACTCGTCTTTCCCCTCTCGACCTGCGGTGAATCCAACGACCAATGCTGCTGATTCTCACCCAGACAGTGGGTCATCAGGCAAGGAAATTGGGCAGCTGGGACATTCTGATCTCCTTGAATGCTTTCGCTTTATGTCAAAACTTTCCTTTCAGATTTTCTTTCTCATCTTTGGTGGATTTTATTCAATATCATTTTGGAAATTATTTCTTTATCGTATGCCCATTTCCTTATGGTCCCCTTCGGTGGCCGCCTTGTCAACAGTTGAAGTCTGATGGTTCTTTCTCCCAAACACAGGGAAAGTTCACTGAATGTGGTGCATAACATAGCCCAACATGTGTATTTTTTTCGTTGAGAGAGAGAGAGAGAGAGAGAGAGAGAGAGAGAGAGAGAGAGAGAGAGAGAGAGAGAGAAAAAACATAGACTATGTTTAAACAATGGAGCATTTGATTATGCTTCTTTCTGTTAAATCCAATGCAAAACAATATAAACGTTGACGTGAAGGGGTCAAAAAGAAAATCTTTTCAAATCCTGTTCAGCCATTGATTTTCCTGCGCTAGAAAAAATAAATACCACCACTGATGGGCAGGAACGGCCAACAGAATTCTGTTTCTTTTACAGTTGTTGGGGGCAGGAACGGTCTTTTTCTTTTACAGTTGTTGGGGCAGGAACGGCCAACAGAATTCTGTTTCTTTTACAGTTGCTGGGGCAGGAACGGCCAACAGAATTCTTTTTCTTTTACAGTTGTTGGGGCAGGAACGGCCAACAGAATTCTTTTTTTTTACAGTTGTTGGGGCAGGAACAGCCAACAGAATTCTTTTTCTTTTACAGTTGTTGGGGCAGGAACGGCCAACAGAATTCTTTTTCTTTTACAGTTGCTGGGGCAGGAACGGTCTTTTTCTTTTACAGTTGTTGGGGCAGGAACGGCCAACAGAATTCTTTTTCTTTTTACAGTTGTTGGGGCAGGAACGGCCAACAGAATTCTTTTTCTTTTTACAGTTGTTGGATGCTGATCGTCTCCGAAAGCTGAGAACCTATCACACAACATTATTTTATCACTGACCTTTCCTTGACATTTGGAGAAAATTACATGATGTTAAATCTATTTTCACACACCAAATGTGTTCCCATTGTCACTCCAAATGGTCATGTTGGTAAGCGTAACAGGCGAACTGTTCACTGCACTTCCGTACACTGACAAATGTGTGCCAGTACCAAGCACCTGTATTCGTTCTCATAAGGCTTTAATCTTAAGCCCACAACGTTTCCTGGGCTAGGACCACCATTCTTCTCTTTCTGTAAAATTACTTTTTTTATTATCCATAATTTGCGTTAACTGCACGGACAACGAAACATTTCATTCTCACTGCATATGGGAAAACAGAAACATAAAGCAAACGTACGCAACACGACCTGTGTTTCACGTGTATGTATTTCAGCAATTTGGAAAATTACATGTGAACAATGGGGATGAAAAAAGTGAGTCACTTTATCAATCATCCCTGATGCTGAACTCACAGAGAGGTGAATGACACAACTCGCAGAGTTGGACTTCAAAGAATGGCGATCCTCTTCAACCGGTTATGTTGTAATACAGAACATCAACACTTTCTAGTTAAATAAGATCTAAGTACACGGGAGAGACATTCAGGAAAAAAAAAAAGACAACAATTTAGTGAAGCCCTGATTGCAGGTTTCTCTGCACAGAAGACAGCACTGTACAGAGCATCAGTCACAACATTACCATTTGTTACAGACATATTGGTCAAGCAATTCATCGGAACGTTCAAAGTTCAGTGTAGAGGGGGGGGGGGGGGAGGGGGGGGGGGGGAGGGGGGAATCAGTCCCAACAAGACTTGTAAGTTACAGTTACTTGTTATGTCAACCAGCTGGTGAAGCCCAAGCACAGTCAAAACTTTCAAATCATCAGTCTGTATTTTACAAAGTGTGACAAGTGTGTGTGTGTGTGTGTGTGTGTGTGTGTGTGTGTGTGTGTGTGTGTGTGTGGGTGGGTCATCCAGCAGCTGGTTTATTCAGGGAGTCTGGGCAAAGTATTGAGCATTTTATAAAGACTCCTCATGAAATGGATGAAGTCAGGTAAGGTTCCCGCACATTGCCTGTGTTCTTTCATCCCACCTTCCTGTGAAGGGAAACATAAAGACAGCAGCAGAAAGTGAACTTTTCGATAAAACCCCCAAAGCAATGCAGCCACTGGTCCAATGAACTTGTTCAGATCTTCGATCGAATGAACTTGTTCAGATTTCCATGGACATAGTGACAGTGGTAGTTGTAACAGATGTGCCCTCATGAAAGCCCTTCGATGGACATAGTGACAGTGGTAGTTGTAACAGATGTGCCCTCATGAAAGCCCTGTCCATCGACAGAGTGGTGCCTGGTCACCACAGCTGACTCAGTCTGGGAGTGGAAGGGGAAACAACGCACAGACTTTGCTCATGAATGATCTCCCTTCATGTGTACATACCGACAGATCAGATGCGCATAACTGATGATCCTGAAGCCTACCTCGGCGCTCTCTAGGTTATGGGAACAACAAGTCAAATGTCCTGGATGTGCCAAGGTTGGAGGCAAGACGGGCTTCACCAAGCATTTCCCATTGAAACTGTGTGAGCACTGGGGAAAAGACCAACCAAACCAATCTGTGTGAACACTTAAATGAATAATAATCAAAAAAAAAAAAAAAAAAAAAAAATATATATATATAAATTTTCGGCCGTGCGGCCTTCTTCTGGGGCTTGTTATTGACAAGGTAAGAACGTCATAACTATTGACGCATTGAACAAAGTTGTCATAGCTATGACGTCAGTGTTTCTGCCATTTAAAAGAAAAAAAAAGTTCTGAGATTAAGAGATAAAATTGAGACTTTGAGAAAGAAAAAGAGAGACGCACACATACACGCACTCGCACACACACACACACACACACACACACACACACACACACACACACACACACACACACACACACACACACACACACACACACACACGCGCGCGCGCGCGCGCGCGCGCGCGCGCGCGCGCACGTATCCACGTGTCTCTCTACCACCGAGTCCGCCAGAGAACCAAGACCCTCTGCCACAGGGACAATTCCATAACAGTATTTGCACGTATACACACACGTGCAGATCACATAAAGAATTCCACCCAACCTCATCATGCACCACCCCTCCCATAAGTTAACCAAGATTCCCCCATCTCCGCTCTGCAAATCAGTGTCCATCGGAATCAAGGCCGTTGAGTCCCAAGGGATAAACTGTCTTTAGTTTATTCTTCCAGAAATCTTCTCTTCTCTGTCTTGCGGTTTTGTTCAGACTGTGGACCTTTTCCACCACAATGCATCTCATGTTCTTCAGAGAGTGTTCAGGTAAGTTGAAATGATGTTTGACATGAACACATGCACCTTTGTTCAACTTGATGTTAGACCTGTGCAGATAGAAGCGATCTTTCAGTGTCAGCATAGTTTCACCCATGTACTGTGTGCTCTGGCAGTTGGTGCAGTACAGCATGTAGACGATGTTGCTGCTGTCACAGGACAGTCGATGACGGATGGTAAATGTCTCTCCTGTCTGCATACTACTGAATGTTCTGCTCTCAACTAGATGGTTTTCACAAACCACACAGTGTTCAGCTGTACATTTGAAGCATCCAGCATAGATGTCATCTGGAATCGGGAGAGTGATGGCATGAGCAGATTTCTCAAAGACCGCGATTTTCTTTCGGCTAGTATGGGTGGGAAAGGCATAGCCTTCGCATTTTTCTGGCTCGTGTGGAGAAGAGGTTGGAGTTCTGCAAACCAAGAAACGGAATGGGGGATTAGAGGGGTTGTGAGTGACGATGAATGGAACTCGGGTTGTGTTGCCTGTCTTCCATCTTATAGCTGAGAGTCTCGTGTCGGGGAACATGGCTGGCTTTGGTTTTTGCCTCCTGGATGGTCGCAGGGCTGTAACCTCGCTGGAGGAAATCACGTTCCATATCCTGGCAACGAGACTGGAAGGTTGGCATGTCAGAACAGAGGCGGCGGAGGCGCAGGAACTGGGCATAAGGAATGTTTTTGATGGTATGGTAAGGGTGGCAGGATGAATGGGCCAGGTATGTACGAGCATCTGTAGGTTTGGAATACAGGTCTGTGTACAGATAACCTCGCTTCAGATGGATGAAGATGTCCAAGAATGGCAGTGCTTCTTTAGAATAGTTCATAGTGAACTTGATGGTAGGGTGGAACTGGTTCAAAAACTCAAGGAACTGGTGAAGTTCTTCTGTTGATCGAGACCACAGAAGAAAGATGTCGTCTATAAACCGTTTCCACAGTTTCTCGGCTGATAGGAAAGGGCTGTGTTGTCCAGTAGCTGTGCCTCCAGCCAGCCCATGAAGAGGCAAGCCACCGTAGGTGCCATAGGTGTGCCCATTGCAGTGCCCAGTTTTTGCTTGTAGAAATGCCCGTCAAAGTGGAATACATTGTTGGATAGTACATGGTTCATCAGTTCCAGGTGTCTTGCACATAGGACGGAAGTTGCTTGACATGGTCTTGTAACCAGTGGTCCACCAGTTTGGAGATACGTTCAGTGGGGCCACCAACTCCTGAGACAATGGGACGTCCAGGTGGGTTTTCAAAGTTTTGTGGATCTTAGGAAGCATGTAAAACTGATGGCAGCGTACACTCCCAAATTTCAATAGTAGCCCATTGTGTGTGTTCTCATCGATGTAGTCATCATTCAGAAGTCGGTTCACCAGGTGGTTGGATTTTCTAGCAATGGTGTTTGAAGGATCTTTCTTAATTACATCATAGTGCTGAGTGGAAAGAAGTTGACGATGAGCTTCAGCAATATAGTCACTGGTGTTTTGAACGACAACAGCTCCCCCTTTTGTCGGCTGTGCTGATGCGAAGTGTCCTGTTGTGGACAAGTCCTTGAAGTTCTTTCAGGGCGGCCCTT
>JADBJO010026666.1:2500-22253 GCA_016801955.1 Conus betulinus | reverse complement strand
TTGAATTCTACAAAGAACACTACCTTCGCGATGTTGATGATATTAATATTTACTCTTTTTTGATTATATCAGAATAACCAGTATCAAGAATAGGTTTTGGTATCTCCCATGATGGAATAAATGAAGAAGATGGTTTTTTTAGCCACTTCTTTAATATCTATTTTTGAACATTTAATCAAATCAGAAGTGTATGTAGCTATTGTTTCTTGCGATTTAATCGTAATTTGCTCTTTTTGGAAAGTCAGTGTCGGATCTAATTTTTAAATCTTCTTGAATGTAATATCACCAGCACTCGATTTTATGACAAATTTTGATGTTGAGGCATGAATAGGGATACCAAGAGCAAATTTAATGGCTTTGCAATCCAAACTTTGTAATTTTTTTAGAAGAAATTTTGGAGCGCTAAAGTACACTTCTTGACCATACGTAAGTTTTGATCTAACAGAGCGATAGAAAGATGAAGTAGAGTTTTTGAATCCATTCCCCAGGGTAGTCTGCTTATGATCTTTAGTAAGTTCAAACTTTTCCTAGCCTTTGTTAATATGTATTCAAAATGAATATTCCAAGATAATTTTGGAGTAAGGAAAAGTCCTAAAAATTTAATACTTTGTTTATATTCTAAAGGTTCCCCTAGAAGTTTGAAGACTGGTAAATTTCTGGATTGCTTCCTGCATTAAACAACATCATATTTGTTTTTTTCAGTGGACAAGGACAGACCATTTTCTTTCATATAGTTCCCTATGCTATCTAAATCTCTTTGATATAGTCTTCTAGCATAATTCTGTGCTCTTTGTGGGGTTGACTTTTTCAGAGTTACTTTCATCCACATACAGATATCATCTGCGTATTGCACTAGAACGACATTTTTGGAGACTGCTTTTGGGAGATCGTGAATAAGGATGTTAAAAAGAATAGGTGCTAATACTGAGCCTTGCGGAATTCCCATGTCTAGTTTTCTGAGTGTTGAGTGTCTTCTTCCTACTCTGGCTAACATACTTCTATTATTATTTAAAAATGATTTAATATAATTGTACATGTTTCCCAGATATTCCAATCAGTTTCAGTTTGTATAACAAAGCGCCTGTGCCAGACTTGGTCATAGGCTTTTTTAACATCAAAGAAGGTAGCGAGTATACTTTTCCTACGAGCAAACTGACGCTTTATTTGAGTAGATAATTTAACCAAGTGCTCAACTGTAGATCTTCCTTTCATAAATCCAGCTTGATTAATTGGTATTACATTGTTCTTTTCACAAAAGTGCATGAGCCTATTTAAAACAATTTTTTCTACAAGTTTACCACAATGGGAAGTGAGAGCTATAGGGCGGTAGCTGTTTTTGTCATTCATAGGTTTACAGGTTTTAAAATTGGAACGACTATTGAATCTTTCCATATTTGAGGAACAACGCCATTTTCCCAGCAATTCTGAACTATATGATGCAGGAAAACAATGCAGTTATCAGGGAGATGTTTTAACATTTCATTGCTCACAATATCAATACCAGCAGAGCATTTTTTGTTGCTGTTACCATATATTGCACTTTTCAACTCTCTGATTGTTATCGGTGCATTAATAGAGAGATCATTATCAGGAAGAGGGTCTGAATAGAGAGGCTGCAATTGTTCTTTTTCTCTATATATTTTACAGTTTTTGAGGACAGACCTTCTGATTTACTATTCATAGAAAACATATCCACGAAAGTTTTTTCCGCCTTTTTCTCCATCAGAAGGAAACTTATTCTCATTACATTCTATTGGATAGCTTGGAAGTCTAATTCCATTTTTCATGCATTTCACTTTGTTCCAAACCTTATAAAGTCCTTATTATCTGTAACTTCCTTTGTGCAAAAAGAATTCCAATATAGCCGTTTTGCTTTGGCTACTACATTATTACTGTGTGTCTTTGCTTTCTTCATTTCCATATGACTTTCTTCTATTAACTGTTTGCGTAAATTTTCATCTAGATTTTTTTCTGTTTTTCGCCTTAATGTACACCTTGTATTTGTCTTTTTTTAGATTAACTGCTTGTTCACATTCATTAGTCCACCAGATATTCCCTACATGTTTAGACTGTTTTGTGGTTTGTAGTCTTGGTATTGATGAATTAGCTGCCAATATAAACTGCATCCTTGAATTCTGAATATTGCATGTCAGTATGCTCTTGCATACATTTATCGAAGTTTTGACAAGCTAGAATAGATTGAAATTTATCCAGTCTGCACACTTATAGTCGTATCTCACTGGGAGAATCATGTACATCATTATTACCCTGAATATTTTCTTTAACAATGGTTATAATTATAGGCAAATGATCGCTACCTAAAGTATCTTTGCATGTTTCCCATGTACAAGATGGAGCAAGTTCTGGTGAGATAAAGGAAAGGTCTATAGCTGTAGCTCTATGTTTGGATATATCTGGGATCCGGGTGATACTGCCATCGTTTAAAAGGTGGAATGAACTATCTACGATGTTTTCAACAAGACGATTACTGGTAACCGTGCTACAATCATTTTCCCAGAAGGGCGAGTGAGCATTAAAGTCGCCCGCTATTAACCACTTATTGCAATGTTGATCTTGAATAGCGCGTAGCCAGTCAGAATTCTGATCATTCGGGCCTTTAGGAAAATATACTGACATAACATTCATTGTAAGAGAATTACTAAGTTTTATATTGGCTACGCATGCATGTACATCACTGACAGACTTTGGGATTGGTGATGCACTTATGTTATACTGAAGCCCTTCACGTATATATATTGCAGTATTTACGTGGCCGTTGGAACTTCCCTTGTCGTATACTGGGGGGAAATAGTAGTTAGGCAAACTGGGCAGTTGGAAGGGATAACATTTAACGATTGTAATATCAAAACTTCGTATGGGTTTGAAGAAAGATGATGACGTAAGTATGCTTGGTTTGTAGTTATAGATCTACAATTCCACTGAAAAAACGACAAGTTGTGTACTATCGATTGACTATATGAAGTCATTATTTAAGAATCATATGACTTCTACAAAGGACGTCAAAGTAAATACTTAATGTACTAAAAAAATTTAACGCAAGAATGTAAAGAGAAATCACATGAAAAACAACGTCAAAAAGAAAATCAAAGAAGAAAAAAAAAAAAAAAAAAAAAAAAAAAGAAAACTGTGTGTGCGTATAAAAACAGTAGGCGAAATACAACGAGAATAACTATTTGTTCTGTACACGTCTTCAAGTAAAAGAGGATAGGTAGTTGGACACTACAACCGTCTTTCAGACGAAGAAATGACAGGGTTTTTATAATATACTCAGGAACACTGTCTGCAACTCCAAAAATCAAGACGTGAACACTGTCTACAGCTCCTCTTTAAGGATGTAATTAGTAGTCGTACAACATATCGTAAGGGTTCCGCCATGAAGCTTGGTAGTCGTGGAAGCCCGTGTGGTAGTAGGGGGGTCGGGAATATTGCTGTCTTCTAGGTGGCAGGCTATTGTGTCGTGGTCTGGATCGACGTGGAGTCACCCAGAAGAGATTCCGCAAGGCTCTCCCTATGTTTCCGGCTAGGACACTGGTTCCTCTTCGATTGGGATGAATCTTGTCCTTCATGAAGTTCAGGCTGGTTTTCAGGTTCTCATGATATACGGTGGTTATTCTATCATGTTCGTAAAGTTCATTGGACAGTATAGCGTTGAAAAGATTTCTTTTTATTTCTAACGTTGGATCCCTTGTTGGAGCAATCTTACTTATGATAATTTTACACCCCGGGTGTTGTTCTTAAATCTTTCTTGCACAAGTGATGAGAGCGTTTGCAGCGGTGGGTGCATCCTTTCTTTTTTACATCATTGATCCCACAATGAATCAATTGCATCGGGGGATTCGTTAGCACATGCAGATTTGACTGCCTTCTCTACATCTTCAGTGGTATGTGCTTTCATTGTAATCGCATTCACCCGTAAGATAGACCCTAGCCGTCCGCCCTGGACACCAGTCATGACAGAGTCATGAACGATTACAGCTGTAGGGAGATCTTGAACTTCTTTTCTTTTTTCCCCCCCACCTCTTTAGCGTCAGAAGAGTCACAACGTCATTTCTTTTGTTTACGTCATTTCTTTAACACTCATTTGTTTTCTCTTCCTTTCTTTTTGTACCTTTCCCATTCCGTCCGATTTGAAGAATCATTAAACACAGCTGTGGGCCCCGTGTTCAGCTTCTCTGTTCGATCATTTTACAGCCTCGGCTGCTGGAACGTCACGGATCCACGGACTGCACAATCAGTACTCCCTGGGCATGACGTGACACACTGATAGAGACAATCATACTCACTGGGCTGACAAATGGAACACACGATAGAGACAATCAGTACTCACTGGCTGACATTACTCACACGGACAGAGACTCATCAGTACTCACTGTGACTGACATGGATCATAAAGAATGGTATCCCAGTCCCACTTACAGACAGTAAGGATCATTCCATAGAGAGCTGACACTGATCCACACATGCTTGTGAGAGTAGAAGAACATCGTCTAATGATGAAGTAAGTGAATTGATGTAGGGTCCCCCGCTGCTCTTCCATTCCCCCCCCCCCCCCCCCCCCCCCCCTTTCTTACTTTCTTTACCCCTTCCACCCCCGAACCATTTCGTTTGAACACACCCCCCTCCTCCACTTCGTCCCCCCCCCCCCCCCCCCCCCCCCCCCACTCAATTTCTTAAAAGTATGGCTGGCCCACCAGAGATACTGCATCCCTCCTCCGCTCTAGTTTAGGTGTGACCACGAGTTGTAATGGATACAGAATGTGCATCAACTACTACTCATAACAACTAATGAATGGACTTTATGTGGTGGATTCTTTAGAATATGTGTATTTTAGTCTCGAGTCAGAAAAATCATGATGTATAAACACTTTATCATGATTGCATTTGTATGTGTGTGTGTGTGTGTGTTGTGTGTGTGTGTGTGTGTGTGTGATATATAGTATGTATGTATGTATGTATGTTGTGCGTGCGTACGTGCGTGCGTGCGTGTGTGCGTGCGGCGCGTGCGTGCGTTCGTGCGTGCGTGCGTGCGTGCGTGTGTGTGTGTGGTTTTGCTGGGTGGGTGCATGCTTGACTGTATATGTGTGTGTGGAAGGAACAATAGAAATGTAAAATTGTAAAATGGATGGGAGCGCTGATGGGTGTGATGGCTTATTGTTTTCAAAATGTGCATATTTCCTGATGAAGGCTGAAAAGCCAAAAATTTGACAATGAAATAAAGTGGTTGAAGAAACAGGCACGGGCATGCCTGTAAGCAGTCAGCTGACTGCGCAGTAAAAATGCACATCCCGAGTCCCATGGGCCGTCACTGACGTCATGCATTTTTTCTTGAATTTTTCATTTGTGTTACTATTCCTATCAAAGGACTGAAATAGAGTGTGCGTAGTAAGCTTTATATGTCTGTAGTATTAAAATGATATGCAAATGACTACACGTGATGGGGAAAGACAATTTATTCTCATCACTGACTGGATGACTAACCCGCAATTTTGTCTCGCTCGCAAAGATGGCGGCACAACCTTCGAATAGCGACCAAATAACACGTAATTACACAGCCTCAGCCAGCAGGCTGCTAATCATTTTTGACAAAGATATAATCTTTTATTCAACGACTCACTATTGAGTCTTGCTGTGCGATCTCAGAGTGTTTTTTCGCTGACCTTGTTACCAAGGCGAACGACGAGCTTAGCCTATGGTGTACTATGCACTGTGTTCGGAGTGGCCAGTGACGTGTTAGTAAGCGCCAGAGGGGAGCGCGGCCTCTCTCGCGGGTGGGTGGCTAAAGGGGGGAGGGAGGGGGGGATATGTGTGGGGGGGGGGTGGGGGAATCAGTACCGACACGGTCACTATTAAGATAGTCGTGTTGGTGGTGGGGGCACGTGAGAGAAGATGGTTGTAAACACGCAAGGCTAAAGTATCCTCAGAATCCTCCCAATTCTAACCGTCCTTGCGGTGATAGCATCAGGTGGTGACGGTGCTGTCTGTAGGACCCACGGCCATGGAAGGACCGAGTGAAACCTTACCACCGGGGACAATGTGCCTCGGGGAAAGGAGGCCGTACAAAGCCGATGCAGAGCAAAAGGGACAAATACTTGGTTATGCGCATCCGAGCCCCTAAAGCGGCTGGCTGACACAACGACAGATCGTCATCGTCCAAACTCCCAGGCGAGTGCTGATGGCCCTTTTCACAAGAAGGGGGGGGCGGATATGCAGTAGCGGGACTACCCGCATTTAGTCCCATGGGGATCCAGAAAAAAAGTTCTAACATATCTCTGTCCTCTAACCGGCGGTGATAAGATCACCACCCACTCACGACTTGATGTGTATTACGGGGGCAGGTAGAGAGCTGGGTGTTAAATAGCAACCCGGCTAACGGAGGAAGGGGGGTGGCCACACGACACACAAAAAAGCGAAAAAAAAACAAAAACCATAAAAAAAACATGCTTCACGGTGTTGTAGAGGGGGTAGCGGGGGGGTGGGTTGGGGGGGGGGCTAGAAAAAAAAACACCGAAAAAAAAACAAATGTCCACACCGGCGGTGCGTGGTCCGGGAAGTGGCTCGAAACTGACTTCTTGAACGTCCCGCTCTGTGTCGGAAAGGTATAGACACCATGCAACTCGTCGATCCGCCAAAAAATCGGAGGCTACTGTCTGAATTAATGGTAGGTTAAATAACTCGGAAACTCTTGGCAAGCTGTTACCCCTTCTCAGCTCGACGAAGCAGTTAAAATACGATGCATAATGGGCCGCACGTACTATCAGAAAGTACGTGTTTGCTATACTGACAGTCCAGCGAAAAACCCCCTAAGAATAAGAGTGGATTCGAACAGCTAATCGTTCGATGGAGAAGAACCCAGTGAAATTCTCCTGACAAATAGCCCCGACAAGAACAGATGGGGAGAGGCGCATCCGGAGATAATACAGCAACCTACGCCCCAACGAGGCCCGCCCGGGGCAAATGTAACGCTAGGGGTCATTAGCTTTGTCAGGGCTCGCAGCGCCCTACGCAGAAGAACGCGGTGCAACGGAGAAGAGTATCCATCGCAGAGTGGATCACAACACCGCGAACGGGGGGGCCGGGCACAGCACCAGTCTTGGACTCGAGCCGTTAGGGGGGTAAAAAGTGGAGAAACCCCGGGAGCCGCAAGACGGGCAGGGCAAAACAAGGCACCTAACAACAATCAACCCCCACGAGTAATGCCCGGAATGTTCGCAAAAAACGGAGACAACCAAACAGGGAAAGGACAAAAAGAACAGGGTAGACGCGCATCATCCCCCAAAGAAGGAAAAAAACCGTGGAACCGAGGAGGGAACACCGGGAAAAGAAAGAAAAAAAAAAAAAAAAAGAAGACGACTGACGGCCGGGCGCTCCGGGGCGATATGCGATACGGAGAGCAAATACGATCCAGGGGGAAAAGAGGGGCTTTCGCTTAAACCGTCTCTTGCTTGCCACGGGGCCCAGAAAGGTATTTGTCTTCGTGAGTATTGAAAGATGGGTTAGTTCCACAATGGTGCGTTGGTGGGGGATGGGGTTGTGTCGTGGACTTTTTGAACTGTATACGGTTCAGTGTGAGCGTCTGGATGGACTTCTAGACTGTTTTACCTTTTCATTACATGTATTATTGACAACCAAACTTATTTGTTCAACTTTCATTTGCTTTGTGGTTCTTTTTTGATTTAAGCTGTGGTGTAAATACATACGTTTGTTTGATCATGTCAACCAAAATCTATCCCAATCACAATGCCTAAATTTTTTTGTTATCAAATTAAAACCCGAAAAAAGCCCCTATTCAAAATCTCCGATTCCATTCGCTTCACAATGGCATTCTATATATACTATATAATAGTATATATTATAATATAGAGAGAAGAGAGAGGGAGAGTAGAGAGAGAGAGATAGAGCGGAGATTAATCATTCCTATCTGTCAGTGCCAGTTTAATTCTGCTAACTAACGTATGTCCTTGGGGTGCGAGTGGGAATAATAAATGCTCTCAAATGATTCTTCAACAGCTTATATCCCAAGGAGAGACACTCCAATGGGGGGAACTCACCTAACATATAAACTCCTGGTCAGATACCGGTATTTCGCAACCTGATTGTTTCACCTCAGTGACCGCGGAAAGGTGGTAATTTTGACGTCCCTTCTGCCTTTTCGGAAGATTAAGAATAATGCTATCCCGATCAAAAAATGCTGGTGTGGCAATACCATAGTATTTTTGTTTGAGTTTTCAAAAAAAAACAGAAAAAAACCCAAAAAAAAAACCCTAAGGTGTCAGCCCAGAATGAAAAAGAAATCATGAGATCAAAACAAGTCTACGTTTTCTGTTGAAAAGTAGAAAATATAAAAAAGATAACCTCGTTAAGACCACAAGTGCTGAGCCAGTTTCTTGGAATGAATCCGCAAGTGACTAAATTACAATGACTAATAATTCCAAGGATAGTACCGAGCACCATTCCAGCAACTTACAGAGCAGTCGAATTGTGGCATGACTGCAAAAATATTTTTATTCTAAACAAGCAACTGCTTGTTATGTCTTGAGATTGAATAGAAATAGGGGGTGATAAGCTTCATATCTGCCATTGGGGCAATGTATTTTGCCTAACTAACAGTATGTCTGGGTGTTATGTGTTAGTGGGGATAGCATGGAGGAGACCTCTCCAATGGGGCGGAACTCACTACACTATATAAACTCCTGGTCAGATACCGTAATATTTCGAACCTGATTTTTCATCCTCGTGACCGCGGAAGTGGTAATTGACTCCTCTGCCTTTTTCGGTTTTAAGAAGAATGCTATCCCAGAAAAAGGCTGGTGTGCAAATACCATAGTAGTTTGTTGAGTTTTCAAAAAAAAAAAACAACAAAGGTGCCACCTAAGAAGCAAAAGAAAATCATGAAAGAGCAAACAAGCTACATTTTTCTTGTGAAAAGTAGAAAATCTAAAAAAGATAACCTCTTACGACACACAAGTGCTTGAGGGCCAGTTCTTGGAATGAATCCTGCAAGGACAAATTATAATTGACTAATAAAAACAAAACTTGCTCTTATGTCTTTAAGTGAAGAAATAGTGGGCGATAAGCCTTCATATCTGCAGTGGCAGTTTAATCTTCTGCCTAACTAACAGTATGTGGCTGAGAAGGGTGATAGTGGGAAGTAATAAAAATGCTTCTCAAATCAGTTTTCAACAAGCTTAGTCTTCAGAAGCGAGACACTCTCCAATGGTGAGGAATTCAGGTCACGTAACTGAGAACTCCTGGCGCAAAACAAATACGGTATTTCGAAACGAATTGTTTTTCTCCTCATTGACTGCGGAAAGGCGGTACTTTTAACCTCCTCTGCCTTTTTGTTTTTAAGACTGAATGACCAGACTCTGCAGATATGAGCAGGCTTATCTCCCCCTATTTCGCAAGTTGGATTTAATCAAGAGGATCTGGACGTATCCTGTAAACAGTGATCGGCACCGCATGCGCGAGTTCTTAACACCCCACAAGGCATTATCAGTGGGCATGCTGCCTTTGGTGTATGGGCACTTCGGGAGGCCGGTTTCACGAGGATGACTGCTTAAGTTTGCCGTGCAACCTTTGGGCAACTAGTGATGTTGACAGCTTCATTGACGATATCATGGTGGCAACGAGAACAGAGACAGAAGCTGTTTGCTGGCTCAGAAAGTGTTTTCCAACGCCGAGCAGAGTGGCCACCTGATAGGACACTCCACCAAGTGTATCTGGGATAGCCAGGTCGCTCATGACCTATGATACAGGATCACCGAGGGATGTGCACAGGTAGGACAGGAGATGCGAAGATCATGAGATCCCGCGCCCCAAGACCAGAAGGAAGTAAGAGTTTTTGCTGGGTTTGTGGGATTCTACAAGATATCATTCCCAACTTCGCGTGTGCAGCTCCGTTGACGAATTCTGGCCAAGGAAGTCCATTCACGGCGGTTCGTGGAACTCGGAGTTGTGAGGAACTTTCTCAGGCGTTGAGCAAGCGTTGTCGCTGCAAACCGCCTGTGTGACGTCTTGCCATAGCATGAAAGGACCTTTTTTCTGATGTCCTGTAAATCATTTGATAACGTGTCCTTGGAGCAATGTTCCATGATTTGTGAAGGAGAGGCTATGCGCCCCAATCGCATCTTGCATCAACAAACTGGCTAGCTGGCTGAACTGCAACTATCCAACCTAAACATAATGTATATTGGCGCTGGATGTGGCGGTGCAGAAGTTTCTGGTCAACCTTCCCTCTATGTGGATCCCAGTTTCGGTGATTCAGACTGGACCATCAACTCCTCTGACGTTACGTGCCAGGTGAAGTCCTACCATGGGCGGGTGATTCACTGGTGGCCACCTTCCAGCTCCCCTCCCATGTACCAGTAATTCACAGTGCAAAAGCCATTTCCAGGTGAGGAGACTCTTTGTCGGCAGCAGTTCTCCTCGGATGGAGAGTGGCTCAGGATCTGATGGAACCTAAGATCCAGGTGGAGGACAAGTAATCACTGAGATCGGAAGAATTTTCTATTGTTGTGTAGATACATTGTTAACGACGTCCATTGTCCTGTAATGGCAGTAGGCTTTCAACATGTAAGGATTTCCAAATCGCGAGGCATGAGTATGTAAAATGCATACTTGACCATATTGTCTTTAAAATCAAAGACAAATAGAGCGCGCTAGTGCGGATGTAAAGTATGGATTCTAGGGCAAAATTTCTGACTGCCATGCCTGTTGTTTTTGCAAATTCAAATGCATTATTTTGAATCATAGAGGGAGGATAATTGTCACGACAGTTTTGTTCAACACTTTTTTAGTTTTTTCTTCACTTTGCATTTAAGTACGGGAGAATTCAATTAGGGATAGTATGCCTGTGAAGCCTTGGCGCCACTCTAGAACAAACTCAACCTTGCCTAGTTTTTGTCATAACGTGGCCTGTGTTTGTGTGTTTTTTACTGCCTTGTGGTGGTTATTTTGTCATGTCTAGCTTATCTGTATTTTCGTTGTTGGTAATTATTGTATGTTGTTGAACTAGTGTTCCTGTTAACTTGTTCTTTAGCAGTTGTCAGATTAGCGAGGACGTAATCGGGGTGCAGTTACGGTGGTTAAAGCCAGTCTCTGGTTAATGATTTTTACCTGTAGTTTGACTTTTGTGTCCTTGAGGTGAAATAGTTTTTTCTATGTGTCTGTGTTATTGTTGCAACCCTCTATACCTCCCAGTCGGTAGGGGTAGGTTGCATCTCTGTTCATCTGTGGTGGTTGGTGCTTAGTTCCCCCTCTCTGCTACAGTCGGTTTTGCAGTTAGGGTAGTTAAAGCCAGTCTCTGGTTAGTGATTTTTACCGGTGGTTGGATTTTATGTCCTAGAGGTGAAATAGTTTTCTGTGTGTCTATGTAATATTGTATTCCTGTAACCTTCTACACCTCTCAGTCGGCAAGGGGTAGGTTGCATCGCTGTTCTTCTGTGTGGTGCTTCCAGTCA
This sequence comes from Conus betulinus, assembly GCA_016801955.1. Taxonomy (NCBI): domain Eukaryota; kingdom Metazoa; phylum Mollusca; class Gastropoda; order Neogastropoda; family Conidae; genus Conus; species Conus betulinus. The sequence continues at coordinate 10,773 of JADBJO010026666.1, read as the reverse complement.
TCAGTGTACAGTACCATGTGTCCTATGTATCCTTGTTTAGTCCAAGGCATGCACACCTGTTATGTGTGCTAGCCTGGATAGGTTGATGCGATTGTATATGGTTGGGCTATGCGATTGTATATAATAAGTAAATAGCTATAAGGCATGGATATTTTATAGATAAGGGCTTATTGTTTTTTGTTTGTGTTGCAATAGCTCAGATCCATATTGAGGTGCTTTTTGCATGTAAAACATATTTTGGAAATTCTTCTTCCTCGGATCTTACAAGAAAAAAAAAGCATAATAAAGATTGTCATATGACGTAACCAATGCGAAAATGATTTACGTCATTTTTTTTTCCTAATTGAAGGGTTGGCGGTTCAAGGGAGAAGAGACGCAGACGGGCCGTGTGTGTGGAGCGTAAGAAATAACATCGGACATGAGGATGATGCTGGTTGTTCGGCTTCTGGGTTTTTGTGACCGTATGGCTTAGTCAAGGAGTCGCAGATGATTTAGGTTTCGGGCGACTCTTCTAGGCTGACGGTCCCGGTCACGACGTGCGGAGTGAGCGTAGCTGATGGGCATTCTCGGCTGCAGTTTTCCTGCAGACTCGGTGGTCAAGTGCTGACTCGTTTCCCTTGAATCGACCTCCAGGGAGTTGGGTGGCGAGTCAGTCCGCCGTTACAATATACACGTCCTCTGTCTCATCAGTTTACCAGTGTTAGCTGTCTTTTCGCCGTCACTCGTCCTCAGCAAGTATGGCTGGTGGGGGTTCTCTGCAGCAGCCTTTTGATATTCCTCAATCATGCTGCAAGCCTCCTGCTCCATCAGCTTCCAAAGTTTGTTCATTTCCAGTCTTCGGCATCGTTTAGTTTACGTCGTCTATTCGTTCAGTTCAATGTAGTTACAGTGTAATTGTGGTCATCATCTACGTTCATTCATCGATTGTTTCAAGTCAAGCTTGGGACCAGCAACGTGATTAGGTGGTGCCGTATGACACACGTGTTGTGTTTTGTGGCAGTTGATGTGACTGCAGTTTTTTTTTCTCCATGAGGGCCGAGTTACATCATCTGTTTTGTTTCATTTCAGTGTAGTTGCAGTTGCAATTGAGAGCATCCGTCACGTTCATTCATCGATGTGTTTTCAGTCAAGTTTGGGACCAGCAACGTGCTTAGGCGGTGTCGTATGATACGTGACATCTTTGTGTGGCATGTGGTGGTGACTTTGGTGTTTTCCTCTTCACGAGTGCCAAGTGATTGTAAAGAAGTAGTCTGGAGGCTTCAAAATTTTTCCCTGTTTGTTTTGTTTATTTATTTATTTTTCTGTTTGTCGTTGACTGCATCCACCTACGTCGTTTCTCTTCACTTTGGAACGTTATTCTTCGAAACCTTTTTGCGGATCGTTCCTTTGTGTTCTTCGTTTTGAAACGTTATTCTTCGATACCTTCTTTGGATCGTTCCTTTGTGCGCACTTGAAGTTTTAAATAATTTTATGTTGTGTAATACTATGTTGCTTCTTTGGTGTTGCCTCGGGTAGCGCTACGTGGGTTTATTTGTAATCAGTGTGTATGATGCGTCATGATGTTTTGTTCGGGACATGAAGTGTGAATGAAAGATAATAAAATTCCTGTGAATGACATCTGTTCAAAGATTTCTCATTTAATTAGTAAAAAGGGGCGCTAGAACTGATACGTCTACGTCTATTTCTCTGTCTTTCCACTCCCAGTTCAAGTCTTACCGAGCTTGACGGAGAAAAACAAACTATTTCACCCACTCCAATCTGGATTCCGATCTAATCATTCCTGCCACACAGCATGATCACGAATGTGTGACTCATGGCTTTCAAATATGAACCAATCACAAATGACAGGGGTTGTCTTTCTTGACTTCAAAAAGGCGTTTTGGTCTTGTTGATCATTCCATTCTTCAAAAGAAACTGTCTACTTGAACCATACCCTGACAATCCATTATTCCAATCATACTTTTGACGACAGGACTCAGTATGTGGTGCTTAATGGCAAAACCTACGCTTCAGACTTTGTCAGACATGGAGTCCCACAGGGTTCAGTTCTAGGCCCCCTACTATTCTGCATCCTCATCAATGATTTACCATTGTCCATATCAGATGAAAAGGTCACGACAGATTTATTTGCTGATGACTAGCCACTCCAAACGAATGGTAGTGAACTACAGACAATAGAAACTTCTCTCCAGGAAAGTCTAATCGACGTGTCAGACTAGTGTCATTCAAATTCAATGGTCATACACCCAGCCAAAAACCAAATCTATGATCATAGCTACCCGCCAAAAAACACCAGTAGACTCCTCTTTGCCTAAAACTTCAGTTGAATGGCACTTCTATCGAGCAGATGGATGAGTATCGTGTTTTAGGGTTAACGATAGATAAAGAATGGAAATGGCAATCTCATCTCAATAGCGTAAGCAAACTAGTTTCAAAAGCATCATTTCCTGTTATCTCAATTAAAGCGCTACATCAACAGTAATGTGTTTAAACACTTTCTTCAATTGCACACATAATGTCACGTATCAATTACGCTTCAACAGTTGGGACGGGAAGTCGTGACGTCCACAAAAAAGGCTGAATTCTCTCCATAGACGTGCAGTAAAAGCTACTCCATCCAGCTGCATCTCTAACAACAGACGAAAAACTAAAAGCGCTGATCATACTGCCTCTGAATAGGAAATTGAAATTCAACAAGGCATGATTTATGTTTACAATCTTGACAGATACTATGCCATGTATATCAATGCCCTTTTTACAAGTTCGAACAGCTTTTCTGGATGGACGAAATTGGACCATATGTCTGGAACTCACTTCCACCGAATCTACAATACATGAATACTTTAAAACTTTTCAAGGATCATTTGCATAAACATTTTATGTCTCAGTAATTAAACTATTCCATTATAATGGTTAGCGCCCACCATTTGCAAAGCCTTCTGTAAACCATACTATGAATAAAATCGTCGAAACATAAAACCTACTCCGTTCAAATCACTCATGCCCACTCCCGCTCTGTCTACCATCACTTTTCTCCTCCCCCTACCTACCATTCTCTCTTCCCCAACCTCCTCTGGCTCTCTTTCTGTAGTTTGTTTGGTTTGTTTGTGAGTTTCCTTCTGTTTTACCATCCCCCATCTCATTAGTGCTTTTATGAATAGTTTGCTCATCATTGTAGGATTACATTACCATATTACTATGTGAAATTGTCAGTATGATTGATATGTGCTGAAATAATGTATGCATGACAAGGTCAGATTGTAAGACTAGGCTTTGGCCTAAAATCTTCATCCTTGTGTTTTAAAGATCAATCTCTCTCTCTCTCTCTCTCTCTCTCTCTCTCTCTCTCTCTCTCTCTCTCCTCTCTCTCTCTCTCTCTGTAATTATAAGACGGGAATCACAAAATCAGCTTTGGGTCAGCCATCACGCTCCATCAAATCTCTGGCCACCTTGTAACTGTCCTGACCTTTTGCAAGCTGTTAAAAAAGACAGCGACAAATGCTCGCCACGCTTTGGAAAAAGGAATTCATGAATGCATGTCCGACCATATATGGCAGAGCTAAAACTTCCTATTATACACAGAATTAAACTCGGTTTGACCGGGTTTTCAAATACTATTCCATCTCTCTCTGCCCTCCACCCTCCGCCTCCCCCTCATATGCTTTCCCCTTTTCCTTCCTTTCCTCAAGTTCTTTTGGATGAAAGTATATGAAAGTATTTGTTTTGCTTTTATCAATAATACCGTAGGTCGGGCTTATCACTGTAATGTATGCTGTGGCTCTGATGTATGTCTATGTGATCCAGGTCAGCTCAGTGTCGACTTCTGCCAAATTATGACAGCGAGCTGATCACGGGCGCACATCTTAATTTGTTGATGTTATTCAATGCCTGGCTGTCATCACACACACACACACACACACACACACACACACACACACACACACACACACACACACACACATTCTTGTGTTGGCCCCATTATGTGGACTGTGCCCTGGACCAGTCATTGTGTGGACGTCAATTTTCCAAGAACTTTGAAACAGTTCTCCAGATTATTTTTTAATGGGATGTAATTCTTGATGTTATTAGATTAAGATCAATAACAATTACACACATTTACACTCAAATTTAGTAGTATGAAATCCCACATTCATAAAGTGGACTTACACACACAGACACACACAGACACACACACACACACACACACACGCGCGTGCGCACGCACGCACACACACACACACACACACACACACACACACACGCACGCATGCACGCACGCACACACACATGCACGCACACGCACACACTCACGCACGCACGCATGCACGCACATTCGCATGCATACATGCACTCGTAATCTCTCTCTCTCTCTCTCTCTCTCTCTCGCTCTCTCTCTCTCTCAAGAACGAATACGCATACCACACACATACACACACGTGCGCGCGCGCGCACACACAGACACAGACACACACACACACACACACACACACACACACACACACACACACACGCAAGCGTGCACGCACGCACACGCACACACATACACACACACACACCACACACACACACACACGCCTACAAAACCCAACATACAAGGATGAAGCAATACAGGCAAAGAACAAGACACAGAGCATCATCTCTTGATCAGAAGTCGACCAGTCCACTAACACCCCGTGACTTGTTCCTCAAACTCTCCCACGTAAAAACGGCATCTAGTTTCATTCATTCTGTCTGATCTTCACTTCATGAAGTTTGCCTTAGAATGACTGTCCTCGGCGTTTCAAAGACAGTGATCTACCAAGGTCATCTGTCCTAATGCATCAATGCTCCTGTGGGGATCGTGTCTTTCCGGATGGTCTGTGGTACAAATGGCCGACCTTTCACACAAAACACCGACTTTCCCAACACCACAAAGCACCAAAAGGAGGACTAGCCAGACAGCACGGAAGCTGCGACAAATAGCACACACTTTTGTCACTCCCTACCTCGCGAGGCCCGTTTTGCCTCAGGTAACATGTTTCTGGCTTTGCGGTCCGGTTTGCCCGCTATACATTTAGGGCGATGTGTGAAAGAGAGCGTTCTCCCTTGCTTCGGAAGCGAAATACAAGGGAAAAAAAAACTCGTCGTCGTTCTCTCTGCGTTTTCTTTGGCTGTTGTCCCTTGGTTTCTGAAGGCACCATCATTCTTCGACTGTATCCTCCACCATACCAATCAAGCACACACAGTAACGGTCTTCTTTGTATGATATAGCCTACCAGATTATCTTTCCCTTTATGCCCTTTTCCCCTTTCTTTCGCTTTATCGTTTTCTTCTTGACTGGTTTTAAGACCCCGTTTGGTGTGTTACCACAGAGTAGATGCAACTTTATAGCCTAACCTAGAGGTGCGAATGACTACAAGATAATCGGCATGTATCAAACATGTATTGCTGATGCCAGTTTTGTGTTCATGTTATGAGCATAATTTTTCTCCATGTAAGCTGGCAGGTATAATTGAATGTATTGTAGTGTCCAGCTTAACAACTTCTCTCAAGGGCAACTGTCAGTAATGGAGTTTTCAGGTACAGCCCATCCGTTGTCTTTTGTACAGATGAGTTTTATCACACATCGATTTCTAATTGATATTTTAATCGCGTCGCACGCACGCACGCACGCACGCACGCACACGCACGCACGCACGCACGCACACACACACACACACACACACACATGCACGCACGCACGGACGTACGCACTCACACACACACACACACACACACACACACACACACGCACACACACGCACACACATATATCTCACATTGTGCCTGAGCAACATTTAAGAGCTCCATGAATCTGCGCTCCAGCAATGCTTAGGCGACATACCTGAAGTACTCAAACTGATAGTAAGTACTCTGACACCTCTCAAACTGTACAAGTTATGGTTTTCGAATTTGATGCAGTATAGATACAGGATTGTCTATTCTGAAAATCATGAAAGAGCAAAACAAGCTACATTTTCTAGTGATTTTTTTTTTATTGTAATTTAGTCCCTTGTGGATTCATTCCAAGAACTGGCCCTCAGCACTTGTGTCTTAAGAGGCTATCTTTTTATATTTTCTGCTTTTTACAAGAAATGTAGCTTGTTTTGCTCTTTCATGATTTTCGTTTGCTTCTTAGGTGGCACCTTTGGTTGGTTTTTTTGAAAACTCAACAAACATACTACGGTATTGCACACCAGTCTCTTTTCAGGTATAGCATTCTTTTAAAACCGAAAAGGCAGAGGAGTCAAATTATCACGTTGCGCAGTCACTGAGGAGAAACAAATCAGGTTTCGAAATACTGGTATCTGATCAGGAGTTATATGTATCTGATCAGGAGTTATATGTTAGTGAGCTTTCTCCCCATTGTTTCGAAATACTGGTATCTGATCAGGAGTTATATGTTAGCAACCTTTCTCCCCATTGGGGATTGTCTCCCGCTTTGGAGACTATAAGCTTGCTGAAGGTTCATTTTGAGAAGCATTTATAATTCCCCATTCTCCCCCCATCAAGCACATACTATCAGTTAGTCAAAATCATTTACCGCTGCAGATATGAAGGCTTATCATCCCCCTATTTCTACAATCTAAGACATAAGAGCAAGCTTTGTTTATCATTCAATATTTCTTGCAGTCATTGCAATACCAAGCTGCTCTGTAAGTTGCTGGAATGGTGTACCATGCAGCAACTTGTATATATATATATATATTAATATATATATAAAATAGATCTTTGTATCTAGTCGGTTTTCTCAAAACATTTACTCCCGCAAAAGACCCAGGCTGTGGAAGGTTATGATAAGACTGACACAAGATTCGGTTGTTGGTTTCTTGCTCTCTTTTTTACCATTTTCAGTAGGGTGACCAGGGAAGGCTGTCATCTCGCAATCGTTCTCGTCTTTTTCTGTCTTTTTTTTCATCGCGGTTGGTGTACCTTGTTCTTTCCACGCTACTCTGGGCTCTGTCTCACTACCGCGAATGAAACGCCATCGGTCGCGATGCACAATCAGAAATCTAGAAATATTGCAACTGATCGTTTGTATAGCAAGTTATCTGCTGTTTAACAATTTGTAAAATAATCTAAATTTGTATGAGGCTTTTCAAGACTTCGGAAACAAAGCTTTTGATTCCGTTTTATGAAACTGTTACGAAATACTTTATGTAACATTCTAGCAGAGATATTTTTCATTTATGTCTACTGCGGGGTAAAACAGAGAATCACACTGACGCTAAACCACCAGACTCTTTTTTGACATGTACCAGAGGGATTAAACAAAGACTTTTGTTGTTCAGTTTTTTAAACTCTCAATAAAGAGCATACTTAAGAATTTATTCCAAACATTGGCGATACTATAATTTTACTGTCTACAACCCCGACTACGAGATTACTATTTCGTATTCCGAGATAAGTTAAGAGAATGAAATCTGCTGCCACTAGACTAAGAATGAAATATATGTAAATAAGACCAGTGTAGCTGTCTTTATTGAAAGTGAGAATTTTGCTGAAAGTGAGAGATTGGTCTGTGAGGATCAACAGTTTGTTGTGGTAAACCAATATGAATATACTATGAATTTTACTTCACAACCAGATTAAGTTTCATGTTTGGGTATCAGCATTTGGGAAATAGAGCTAAGAGGGCACTAACGGGTAGACGTCAGATTTATATAAACACTGAATGTAACGTATTTTCTATGTTCTCATAGCCATTCGGCTCTGACAGTAAGGAGCAGAGAGAGAGAGAGAGAGAGAGAGAGAGAGAGAGAGAGAGAGAGAGAGAGAGAGAGAGAGAGAAGAGAGAGAGACTGAGTGAGGAGGGGGTGGGTGTTGCGTGGGCCAGAGGAAAAGGGTAAAAGTAATTATTTTTTGTTTTGAAACTTTATCACTCGTGTGATTGAAACCGCACTACAAATTATAACAGTGTTTCAGATTGAACAGAAGTCACTGATCAAACCAGAGATTCTGACAGACTGGCTGACTGATTCATTGATTGATTGATTGGTTGGTTGATTGATTGATTGAATGATCGATCGATCGTTGAGTGATTAATAGACTGATTAAATGGCTGCTTTGTTCATTGATTGATTGGTTGATTGGCTGTTTGACTGATTGATTGATTGATTGATTGATTGATTGATTGATTAATCGATTGATTTTGAATTGTCTGTGCATTCATTCTCGTATTTGTATACGTAATTCTTTATTGTTGCTATAATTATCACCATTATTATCATAGTAGTAGTAGTAGTAGTAGTAGT
>JADBJO010026665.1:20000-22254 GCA_016801955.1 Conus betulinus | reverse complement strand
TGTGTGTTGTGGGATGTGGGTGCAGTTAGTTTTCGAATTCTTTTCTTGCTCATCCATTCGTTTTGATTTTTTTTTAAAGAGTTCTTTCCATTCGAATCTGTAGTTCTCTCTTTTGCTTTAGACTTGTTCTCCCTTTTTGCACCCAATCGTCTTTGTTTCCCTTTTTTTTTTTTTTTTTTTCCTTTTACCTGGACGTTGTCTGTTCTTTCTTTTTTTTTTTTCTTTCATTCATTTTTCTTTCTGTCATTCTTCCGCACTAAAGCTCTCCTCCCCTCTCTCTCTCCCTCGTTCTAAGTTTCTTTTCAACTTCACATCTTTTTTCTTATCCCCCCCCCCCCTAACCCCCCCCCACATTTTTTTTTTCTCCCCCCCCCCCCCCCCCCCCCCACCCTATCCCTAATCCCACCTCCGCCCCCTATGCCTTTTGTTTCTTTACTTGTTTCGTTTTGTTCTCATAGCTGGAGGGGAGAAAGGTCGAAATACCAGGAAATGTAAAGAAAGAAAGAACAAAAAAGAGGGGAAGAAAAACGAAACAAGCAAACAAAACAAAACCACGGAGAGACAATCCACGGGCGGGGAAAAAAAAGAAAAAAAGAAAAAAAAAAACAAAAATCCAAAACGAGATACACGAAGACAAAGAGTTTTAGCGAAGCAACAGCCATGTGGTGTGATCTCCCTCTGATAGAAATGCGAGTTGAGTCACGATTTGTCGTGGCGTACGTGCGTGGATGGGAGAGGGGGAGGAGGGAGGAGAGGGATCGGTGTACAATAATGTTTACCTCATCTGCTGTCATCCCCCCCATGTATCTCTCATCCCCCCCCCCCCCCCCCCCTCCCCCCCCCCCCCCCCCTCCCAACACACACACATACACACACACACGCACACACACACACACACACATTCCCATGGACTTCTTTTTCAACCTTCCCCTCCCTGTTACTGTATCCCCGCCTCACCACCCCCCCCCCCCCCACCCATACACACCCTTCCTTTCCCCTTTGACGTTTTTAACTCCTTTTCTTTCCCTCCCCCCCCCCCCCCCCCATCTTTATTTGATCCTAAACTCTGTATTTGTTTCATTCCGTTGCTAATCCAAACATCAATAAGCTTACTGCTTTTTGATGGCTAGAAGTGTGGGGTTGCTACAGTTCAGCAGCGGCCGAGTGGCGGGGGGAGGGGGGGGGGGGGAGTGCACGGGCCACGATAGAGAGACGAGATTACATGTCGATGACTGAAGCGACTGGTAGCCATGATAGAGACGTGGTGAAGTTCCACATTTTCGTGTTGTACGTGCGTGAGGGCAACGAGAGAGAGAGAGAGAGAGGAGAGAGAGAGGAGAGAGAGGCTTTTTAAAATGGGCTGCGCCCTGTTCTTTTTTTTTTTTTCAGTATCGATTTCGGCACTTGCTAAATTACACCGTCGCACATCATATTGGATTTTCTTTGTTCAGAGGAGAGAGAGAGAGAGAGAGAGAGTGTTTCGCACCTTTTTGCACCTTTTTTTTTTTTTTTTTTTAAATGGCGTCGAATATCACAATTGTGTATTGCAGTATTTAGAAAAAAAAAAAAAAAAAAAAAGCCAGTTCGTTAGCGACTGACAACCGAATTGTCAACAGGTGCGAATGATGAGTTAAACCGTGTAAAAAAAAATCTTCAAACACACACGCGCGCGTGCACGCACGCACGCACGCACGCACGCACGCACGCACGCACGCACACACACACCACACACACACACACCACACACACCAACACACACACACAACACACTCGCACGCACGCACGCACGCACGCAGATGCGTCTCTCTCTCTCTCTCTCTCTCTCTCTCTCTCCCATCATCTCTCTCTCTTCTCTCTCTCTCTCTCTCATATTACTACTGCGTATTGGAATGTGTGTCAGTTGGTGTGATAGCGTTGCAGTCGGTACCGAAAACCCGAGCTGTTGACAGGTGTGAGATGAGATGAAACAGGTTGGAACCGAGATTCCGTTTCTCCGCCAGGGAATCTCCCTCCCTCGGGTTTATGCCAGACATAAATACTGGATCTGACGGGCGTGGTTTGTTAGAGAAACGCACCCTTGTCGGAGGGGGTGGGGGGGGGGGTGGGGTTGGGGCGTAGGATGTGGGAAGGAGGTAGGGTAAGAACGGTTGACAGCTGATGGAGATGTTGACGACAGACACGGGTGATGGGTCTTGATGCTCGTGTCACGACTCTCCGTTTGTCGCACGTGCTTTCTGTCACTCGCCAGAATCTG
>JADBJO010026665.1:0-2500 GCA_016801955.1 Conus betulinus | reverse complement strand
ATGAACAGGTAGTGTAAAGGAGTGCTGACTGAATGGGACCTATGAACAGGTAGTACAAAGGAGTGCTGACTGAATGGACCTATGAACAGGTAGTGTAAAGGAGTGCTGACTGAATGGACCTATGAACAGGTAGTGTAAAGGAGTGCTGACTGCTGTAACCTGTTCCCGCAGAAGGTAGGAGGAATATGCAGTGTGCGTAGTGAATGAACGTTTGTTGAGAGGCAAGAAAATGTAGGGCTGACTAATAAATCTATGAAAACAGTCGTGGTGACTGAATGAACCTAAGAAAAGGTTGAGGGAAAAAAAAAAAAAAAAAAAAGCAGTGTTCATTGAATGACCCTAGAAAAAAAAAAGCAGGAAAAACTAGTGTTGACTGAATGAACCTAGGAAAAGTAGGGAAAACAACAGTGGTGACTGTATTAACCTAGGAAAAGGCTGGGAAAAAAAAACAGCGGTGATTGAATTAACCGAGGAAAAACCATAGAGGGAATCGATGCTGACTGAATGAAACCTTAGAAAAAGTAGGAAAAAAAGTAGTATTCATTAAACGAACCCAGGACACACTATAGGGAAAGTAGTGGTAAGTGAATGTTCGTAGGGGAAAAAAAAACAACAAGCAGAAAGTGTAGTGCAGTCAGAATAAAGTAGAGAAAGGTAGGGAGATGCAGCGCTGTCTGAAGAATCCCAATAAAAGGTGGCCCCAATGCAGCGGTGACTATACGAACAGAGAAGATAGGACGATGTAGTAGTGGTGACTCTGTCTATGTTCCTACAGATCATTCGGATCGATTCCAGTTACATTCATTCAGAGTTTCCCTAGCGTTCCTTCAGGAATTTGGAAAGATGGGGGGAATTATGTAGAGTTCACTGAATGGAGCCAGAAAAAAAATCTGGAAAATGTAGTTCAGATTGAATGAAGGGAGGAAAAGTTTGGGAAATGTCGTGTTGACTGAATGGACGTAAGGAATATAGACTGGAAATCGTGGTATTGGCTGAATGGAACGAGGAAAAGTTGGGAAATGTCGTGTTGACTGAATGGACGTAAGGAATAGACTGGAAATCGTGGTATTGGCTGAATGGAACGAGGAAAAGCTTGGAAAATGTAGTGCTCATTGAATGAGGTAGGGAAAAATCTGGAAACTGTAGTGTTGACTGAATGGAATAGGGCAAAGTCTGGAAAATGTAGAGGTGACTGAATGAAGTGAGAAAAGGGTTGGAAAATGCTGACTGAATGAAGTCAGTAGTAACAGGTTGGATTATGAACTGCTGACTGAATGAAGTCAGAAAAAAAAAATGTCGGGAAAATGGAATTCTGGCTGACAAAACGTACGAAAGCGTTAGACAATAACTCAGGAAGAGGCATGGCAAATGGAGCTGAGTGAATAAACTAACGAGCATGTAGAAAAAAAAACTGGTACTGACCGAAGGAATGTGGCAAAAAGGTCGAAAAACGTGGTGCTAACTGAACGAAGTGAAGAAAAGTTAGGAAACAGCAGGAGTATGTTACAGTGACCTTTGCTAATTTTTTTTAAAGCATTTTTTTTAATTGAGCAGATGTGTACATAAACAATTATGGAACTGAAGCAACGACAAGCAAATGCTTATAATGTGCTAAGTGAAATCAAACTTTTCTTAACTTCGATCAGTTTTCCTGAGTTTAGGTAGATTTTTGTTGTTGTTGTTTTGTTTTGTTTGTTTGTTTTTGATGTTTTGTTTTTCTTTCACGGTCCAGTCAGAGATGTGGAAAACGTTGCAAAATGCAGTGCTAACAATATGAACCTAAGAAAGAATAGTGCGGAGGGAATTGAAAAGAAGGCAGGAAAATGCCAGCGCTGACTGAAAGAACTTAACAACTAAAATGTAGAACTATGTTGTGGTGACTTTTTTTTTCCTGACTTCATTCAGAATCTTCCAGAGTTCTTTCCAAAGAGCTGGAAAAGGTTGGAAAATGTCACGCGGGACTGACCCAAAATCCAGGAAGAAGGTCAGAAAACGCATGCTGAATGAAGAAACGCTGGAAATGTAGTGTGGAAAAACTAGTTCTGATTGTCTAAACTCAAGCGAAAATACAACAAATGATTCGTGCTGACTGACTGAACGGAGGAAAAATAGACGAAAATGTACTGCTCTCGGAAATGAACCCCCCTCAGATGAATTCCATTTTCTTTTTTTCAGCCATTAGAAGTGGATTGTATGGCAAAAAAGACCGTGTGTTTGACTCGAAGGCTCTTTTCGGATCCTCTCCAATGGAGGAAAAAAAAAAATGACAAGCTTTTCCCGGAAAACAGCCGTGAGCTGCGAGGAAGAGGAGGAGTGTTGTGTGGATGTGCTGTGACACACTGCTGTGTTTTGTTCGGGTTACATCCCCGGCCATTTCCTCGGCTTGTGTCCTCCTTTGGGCCGAGCTCTTGTCGCTCTTTTGTGTAGACTGTACCTTGCTGGGCTGCCCCAGGGCGTGCTTCAGCCGCCCTGTGTCTCCGGCCCTTTGGTTTTTCTTTCT
>JADBJO010026664.1:12500-17500 GCA_016801955.1 Conus betulinus | reverse complement strand
TGGTATGTATGGGATGGTATAACGTGGTTTTGACCACAGACTATTTCCATGGACAATGGCCTGTCACCTAGCACAGATTCTATTCAGCGAGGTCAGTTCAAACGGCTAGGGAATTTTGTTTCTAATTCGAAAGGCTAGTACCCGGACCACCAACCTGAGGCCGGATTAGTAGGGAAGGCAGGTGAGGGGGACTGGGAGGAAGGAGAGAGGTGCGCGAGTGTGTGTGTGTATGTGAGGGGGGCGGGGGGGGGGGGAGGGGGGGGGAGAGACAAAGCGGCTCCACTTGACCAAAACTCAAGCCAAACAGGCCTTGTGTCTTCTCGCTTTGTTCTTTATTATGAATTCGCGGGCAGGTTATCCATTGCGCCTTTATGGACTCCACTTTTTTCGCTCGAGAACGTGAATAGGGAAAGTAACGTTAAGTGTATACATGTATATGGATGAAAGAGTGCAATTTTTGATTGTTTTAAGCACTTAGTACGTCGTCTTTCATCTTTCTTTCTTTCTTTCTTTCTTTCTTTCTTTTCTTTTTTTTTTTTTTTCTTTATCTTTCTTCTCACTTCTCCTCTCCTCCTTCACCTTCTCCTTTCTATTTCTTTTAACCAAAAATATCAGAATCATCGTATCACCTGGACGAGCAAGGTACGAAAAATAATCAATAAAAATAACAAAGAAACAGATTGATAGCGTACGGAATCGTGCCTAATTAGAGAGCATTAATGTTTACAATTCACAAGGAAAAAAAGATTAAGAAGAAAAAAAAGACGGTATGTGATTAGAAAAGATTCCTGTCTGACCGCTATAGCTGTCGATAAACAAGATTAATCATGCCTGCATCGGACACTGACAAAATTATTCGACTGAATGCCGGGATAGAAATTGAATCAGAAAATGGGTTATTTAAGACTTCTCCTCTTTTAATGAATGTACCAAGCAACACGATTCAATGAACTCTGCTACGCCTAGACTTTCTGCTAACTGGTTGGAGCTGGTAGGTTGTTCACGTTTCGGAATGGAAGTCAACACGCACCAACAGCCTTCACGGACTAAGCCAAAGCTACAGACAGTCATTTATACATCAGACCGTAGGGCGTACTGTCTTTGATCAGACTAAGTTTGAATGCCACAACAAAAATGCCAACTCTCTCCACCCACGTTTTTGTTTTTTTTTTTTTTTTTTTTTTTTACTCTTTTGATCTCTTGAACCGCATAAGACGTCCCCTCCCACGAACGCTGCACCGAATAACCCACCATCTTTTCTATTTTTTTCCCTCTTGTGTGTGCTGTCTGAAAAGGGACTGTACTCTCCAACGACATATTACACATGACAGCTGTGAAGTTTTTCTTTCGAAAGGCCAGCAGCATTCTAACCACCAATCTGAGCACAAATCTGGAGAAGGCAGGTGAGGGAGTGAGGGGAAAAGGAGAGGGGAGAGCAGGCAGGGGGGGGGGGGGGGGGGGGGGGGGGGGGGGGGGGGGGGGGGGGGGGGAGACAAAGCGGAACTCGAACCAGACAGACCTGGGATTTCCACGGTTCCCATTGAAGAATGGTGCGGCAAGTTCTCCACTGTGCTACCACGGACTCCACTTTGTGCACTAGAACGTGAATGGGGACAGCAAAGTCACGCGCGCGCGAGCGCGCGCGTGCGTGCGTGCTACCGCGTGCGTGCGCGCGCGCGCGCGCGCGCGCGCGCGCGCGTGTGTGTGTGTGAGTGCATATAGGCAGATATGTACACGCGTTACAGAGTCTGTAATTTGTAACTGTTTAATGCATTCTACATCGTGTTCGTTTGTTTTCTTTCTTTGTTTCTTTTCTGTCAGTCTGTCTGTCTGTCCATCTGTCTGTCTTGTCTGTCTGTTTGTCTTTCCTTTTTTTTTTCTTCTTTTTCTTTTAATCCAACAATATCAGGATGCTTGTATTACTTCAACAAGTGAGGTACGAGGATTTATTGATGAATGAAAAAGAAGTTTAATAGCGTACAGAATCATGCTTGATTAGAGAGCGTTAATGTTTACAGTTCACGAGGAAAAAAGATTTTTTTTTTTTTTTGTAAGATGGTATTTGATTGGAAAAAGATTTCCTTTCGGACCACACTATAGCCGTAGATAACAAGATTATCTTGTGTGCATGGGAAACTGGTGAAATGATGACAATGAACGCCAGGATAGTAGCTGAATCAGACACTGGGTTATTTCAAACTTTCTCCTCTTTCATCAGTCATCTCTGCCTCTGTTTTATTTGAATTAAAGTATGGCAGAGCTGCACGATTCGACAAAATCCGCAGCTTAGACTATATCCTAACTAGTTGGAGCTGGTAGGGTTGTTTATTACGGGAATGGAAGGGAGCACGTACCAACAGTCCTCACGGACTAAGCCAAAGCAGGAGGCGGCCAGTCATTCACAAATCAAAAGTCCGAGTGCTACGAGGAGAACGCTCAGTCCCTCCACCCACGCGTTTTGTCTTTATTTATTTACTCTTTTGATCTCTGAACCGCATGAAACGCCCCCTCCCGTGTACGCTGCACCGAATAACCCCACCATTTTTTTTTCTGAGTGCCAATGGTTGTTTTTTTTTTTTTTTTTTTTTTTTTTTTTGTGGAGTGCCGCTACTTGCCTGTAAAGGGACTGTCCTTCCTAACGACGTATTATATACAAATAACAGCTGTCAAGTGCAGTCTATACGCGCTGAACTCTGATTGGTCGATAGTTCCGCCATCTCCCCTTGTGTGTGTGTGTGTGTGTATGTGGGTGGCCTGCGTTTTGGGGTCTGGTGAAATGCTGACATGTTGACCTGTCTGCCGCATTACAAAAAAACAAAAATTCTCTGGATTCTTAAGCTGACTAACGGTAAATGGTTGATGGGAGGAAGACTGACCGCCAGTACTGCTCTGGATTCGTAATACCAAACATGTGGCGAACGTGGAGTTAGAATGTAAATATCATTGACGAATCCTGTGTCAACGTTCGACAGAGTTTTTATATATTATTATTTTTAATCCATTCATGGACATAGAACCCCACTTTTGTTGTTGTTGTTGCTGTTTTGTTTGTTTTTGTTTTTTTTGCAGATTTCCACCCCAATGGTCACAAAAAATTGCAGAAATTAACCGCCCCCTCCCCCCACCCCCCCCACCCCCCCCCCCCCCCCCCCGCCGACTCTGTCCTCTATTCCCTATCTGACCAATCACTGTATTAAATTTCAAATTACGTGGTTTGTTTTTCCTTCGCAGTTTGTATGTAAAAAAAAACTGTCAATACTGAAAGCAATGATAAATTTGGGAGGAGTAAAGTGTACGTAAGTCTAACATAATCGAGAATGTGTATATTTTTTTATCACTACCTTCAACACCGTCACCTTTGCCGAAAGCGAGGCTTAAAAGCAAATGGGTAGGGCTATTGATTTTCATGTCTTCAATATCAATACATCTACGTTCAATGTAAACAGCTATATGGGAGCGTTTAGTGCACTTTTTTCTAAGCGTGCTTCGTGGCAGCTCTTGACATTGGGTCTGTTTACATTTAACGCTCACAACAATGAAGGTTGATGGGACAGGTGGGGGGTGTTACCATCATGCCCCACCTAGAAAGGGGGGGGGGGGGTGTGGGGGGGGGGGGGGGGGGGGGGGTTGAGAGGAGAGGGGATCTATGAAATATTACACAGTGGGGTCGGAATATGTTTTGCGTAGGGAGGGGCAGCCCAACTGACATGCTGTCACTGTCATCACCGTCAGGTCTGGGTGGAGGAGACGGGAGAGGGGGGGTGCGGGGGGGGGGGGGGGGGGGGGGGGGGGGGGGGCGGAGGCTTTCATCTCCGAAATGTTCACAAAGATAAAAAGGGATGGAGGCGAGAGATGGGGTGGAAGGGAGGCAGATTTTTGTCTTCCAAATTACCGTTTTTAAAAGGGGGAGTGAGGGGGAGGGAGAGGGGGCTGTCACCTTCCAAGTTTTGATTTTTATTTCTCAACAGACAGAGTCCGTTTCAAAACGGATTTCATCCACTAAAGGATGCGCGTTTCTGAGAGTGTTGCTCAAATTTTCCTGACCAAACACTGCAGGTGTCTGTATCTCTCGGGCCTGGTTGACGCCGGGATATATTATGAAAAGGAAGCGTAGAGTACAGCCCTGTCATGTAGTCTCAGACCCGAAATGGAAATCCGTAGCATCATCTTAATCATCCTCATTCTCATCGATCAGCATTAAAAAAAAAAAATGTCTCAAATTCTGTGGCCCTTCATGCCCTGCTCTCATGGTGACCTCAGTTTTCGATGTCCTCTCCACGTCTGTGGCCTTGGTTTGGTTTCCGTCGGGGTCACCGGTATCGGCGAGTCCATGGGGGCTGTCGTTGGACGGACGTGGTGGCGCCCTCCGGAGGGAGAGCTCACTCACGCCGGCTCCGCGACTAAGCAATTATTGTCGTCAGTAGGGGGCTTAGTAGGTGGTGTCCTGCGTATGTTAGATCAGAACAGGCGCCACTGAACACCACCGAAGTGACTCGGCAGCAGTGCAGTGTCTTCTCCGGTGGGTTGCCTCTTGACGACTTGACATTGACTGCTCCCTGTGGATTGCGGTGCCGGGGCTGCGGCGGGGCCGACCGGGCTGTGGCTGTGGACGGAGTGTCAACACGCCAATAATGGAGCTATTCTGAGGCAGCACATGAGCCAAGATATCCCAGAATGCATCTAATCAAAATACCGTGCAATGACATGATGCATGGGTCTAACAATGTCTGTCTTTCCTACTATGTCAGTTGATTTTTTTTCCATAAAAAACTTTTGAGGGAGAGTGTGTGTGGAGTACTTGCAGACAACAGTGCATCCTTGTCAACCCCTATCTTTCCATTAAGCCATTCTTGATTTAAAAACGGTGCAGGTCAATTCCGACAATAAAAAGGCCCATTATGTTTGAAGTCAGTAATAAACATCAGTTGCTGTGAATGATTTTGATTACATGTCATATAGATCGTCACCGCGGAATCGGTGATAAAAGCAAAATAACATTT
>JADBJO010026664.1:0-2500 GCA_016801955.1 Conus betulinus | reverse complement strand
CTGGTCTGTCATGTATTCATAGATGTCGGTGATAGGATCATCGGGGTGGGGGTTGGGGTGGGGGTGGGGGCCCCTATATGCTTGGCGGAGGGATTTCTGTGAGATTTGAAACGTGGCTTTGTTTTGGTTTCAAGACAATACTTTGCCTTCAAACGCTTACGTGGGTAGTTTCGCATTTGGACGCATTCCTAATTGTGGAGTATGACCTGCGGACTGGATGGGACAGTGTGCCATCCTGTGTACAGCACCGTGTGTGTGTGTGTGTGTGTGTGTGTGTGTGTGTGTGTGTTTTCCGTAGAGTGTCCACAATCATCAGGTTGATTACTCTGACACTTGCGTGTGTATGACCGTTTTTTTTTTTATTTTTGTTTTTTTTTTTTTTTTTTTTTTGCGGGGGTGCGTGCGTGCGTGCGTGCGTGTGTGTGTGTGTGTGTGTGTGTGTGTGTGTGTGTGTGTGTGTGTGTGTGTGTGTGGTGGTGTGTGTGTTTGTGTTGTTGTTTGTTATCCCGCCATTAAGGCAGCCCATACCATACTCCAACTTCGGGGAAAGTGCATGCTATGTTGTAACGTCCATCCATACCCAAACGGCCAAACTGCCCTTTCTCTTCCGAATGTTGGTGATGGGATTTTACGTGTGTGCAAGATGTTATGCGTGCGTTCACACACGGGGCCTCGGTTTACAGTCTCATTCGAAGGACTGTATGGGAAAATGAAGTCAGAACCAACGTTAACTCCGAGGGAAAAATCCCCCTGTACCTAAACGGCCCGGCCGGCGGAGATTCGAACCCGCAACCCCAAGATTACGCGTTTCGGCGCTCTACCAACTGGACTATTCCGGCCGTGTTCGTGCAATACAGATGGGACCTGAGATCAGAGAACCGTAGGACACTCTCACTCCATCCAGAATGCACGACCCTAACCTTACCCTTATCCTAACCACATCATCCGAACTTAACTCGAATCCCATTCCTAGTCCAGTGTTATTAACACTACCCCCTGAGCGCTGGCCTAAATCAAAGCGTATTTTTAAAGACTCAACTAAAGGCCGCCAACCTGAAGTTGGATCCTGTACTAATCACATCCGTACCATAACGAACTTTAGCCTAACCTAAAGTGTGTAAAACCTTTCATGAAATAACAATATAGATGAAATGAAAATAAAAGAAACTTATATATTCATATTAATAAATATCATATTTATTTGTATATGAAATGCGCGCGCACGCACGCACACACACACACACACACACACAGCAACACACACACACACACACACAACACACACACACACACTGCACGCTGATAAATTGTGCTTGCAAAGAGGAACGAGGAGGAGGGGGGGGGGGGGGGGGGGGGGAGACAGCAGAGTCACTTTCCCTTTCTTCCTCTCATCAATAAACAAAGAAGCAGGACATTGCTAATCGCGACGACAGGGTGCACATAGCCCGTTTTCCACCTTTTCACCTTGAAGAGCTAGGGAGAGAAGACGACACGACGAAGCGGGGAAAGGGAAAGGGTGGGCAAAGATCGGAATCAGGGAATGAGAGAGAGAGAGATACAGACAGCACACAGACAGACACACAGACAGCACACAGACAGACAGACAGACATAGACAGACAGACAGACAGACCTACAGACAGACAGACAGACAGACAGAGAGAAGAAGATGGACACAGAAATAACAACAGCAGCCAGACTAAACAGGATGTAACCTGCGTCACGGGCATCGACTTTCACTGTATATGCCTGTGGTCACTGGCCTTTGCTGACAGTTCCCGTTTACATCAAACAGTGGTCAGTTGATGGTGCTAACTGCTCTTTCCTGTTGATGCATGTTTGGGAGTGAGCACGACGTTTTAAGTTAATTTCAAAACGGAGTGACTGAGGGCGGAAAAATGAAGCAAAATGTAGAAATAGAGGGGTTAGTTTACCGCTAAGGACATAGACAAAGTACACAATGTATTTCAACCTCTGGGGGTCTTCTTCTGGCCAAAAACGTAACATTTAGGACAGTGAAACACGAAGAACACGAAACCACTTATCTTCTCATGTTCGCTGGCACTGACATCCCCCCCCCCCTGCCCGCCACCCCCCCCCCCCCCCCCGAAAAAAAAAAAAAAAAAGAAAAAACAAAGAAAAAAAAAAAGTTTGTTTGTTTGTTTGTTTTCTTTTGTTTTTGGGTCGTGCGGCGAACATGAGAACATAACTGATTGCTCGTTCTTCGGTTCATGGTCCTTAATGCTCTTTGTTTTTGCATTGAAGACGACCTCAAGGGTCGAAGGGAGTGCGTCGTGTCCTGTACTGTTTGTCTAGTCTTGGCGCGGAAACTAACCCCTCTTTTCTAAATTTTGAGTTTAAGTGTTTATTCTAGGTGTCTTTTTGCGAGTGAGGGACAGTCAGTAGACCGCCTCACCCGACAGCAGCCAGCCCGCGCCTTTGTCCCTTGTTTGAGCGGCGGGAGAGAGAGCCGATGGAGAGGCGCGTGAGAGGGTGAAGGGA
>JADBJO010026663.1:10000-15000 GCA_016801955.1 Conus betulinus | reverse complement strand
AACAAAAAGATGATGCACAAAATGTTTTCTCTGCATACACAAGAAATAAACAACCATGAGAATATTTAGTGTTCCAAGTATTCAGCCTTAATTTATGGATTAATCTAACAATGTGCCTTGGGCACGACGGCAAAGTAGCCATTTTTTTGACTAGAATTCTGCTTATGCATACATTTTTCCATAATTTGGATCAATTTCACAAGAGGATAGATTTAAGGGATTGTTTTAGTACATTTTCCGTCTTTCTGTTTGCTCCTTTCTTTTGCAAGACTGTCTGCTATTTCATTCCACTTTATACCACAGTGAGATGGGACCCCAACAAAAATCAATTCTCATGCCTAGTGTAATGAAACAATGCAGTAGATGTTTTATTTCAAAAAGCAAATCTTTTCTAGCTTTGCAGTCCCAACGCTCTAGTGACTGTAAAACAGATTTGGAATCAACACAAGTAAAATTTGATAGAAAGCAATTGATGTATCATATATGTAAGTCAAAGCCTTCAGTATTGCATATAGTTCTGAGGTATAGATTGAAAACCCCTTTCCTACATAATATGATTTCCTGACATTTAAGGTTGGTATTATAAAGCCAGAACCACTGTCAGAGGATTCCATTACCGACCCGTCTGTAACACTTTTAAATGATTTGGATAGCTGTTTTCTAAATGTTCACGAACTTCAGTTGTTAAAATATTTACATTATCACTTTTCTTTAACAAAGTGTATTTGTAATCAAAAGAAGCATTTAGGTGCTCCCAAGGGCATTGGAGGTACTGCAGGAAATTCTGGTATAGCAGTAATATCAATATTACAATGTGACATAAAGTCAGATGTGTAGTTTCTAATGGTTTGAATGTAAGATATGTTTTTAGACCTCTTAGGAAAATCTTTACTGGAATCAATCAGTATTTCTTCAGTTACTGAATTTTCAACAGAAAGACTTCTGACAATATATTTGGATACATCCAATATTCGCTTCTCATTTAGAGGTAATATATTTGTTTTCTTTATAACATCTATGAGTGTTTGTGTGTACTGGGACTCCCAGAGCTAATTTCATGGCCTTACTATCCAAGCTTTGCAATCTCTTTAAAAGATAATTAGGTGCAGAGAAATACACTTCCTGCCCATGAGTCAATTTCGATCGGACTAAAGAGATGTATAGATGTAAAAGGGTATGACAGTCCTGACCCCATGGTTGATAACATATAATTTTAAGAATGTTTAATCTTTTTCTTGTTTTATCAATTAAGTTTTCAATATGTGTTTTCCAGTTCAGCTTAGGAGTTAGAAATACCCCCAGGAACTTAACTTTTTGTTTTATATTCCAGAATCTGACCATCTAGCAAAAGTGAGGGTAGAGTTTTGGGTTCTCACCATTGTGTTAAACAACATAAGACATGTTTTTTCTCCAGATAGTTCTAATCCGTTGTTCTTCATATATGAAGATAATTTATCCAATTCTTTGGTACGTCATCCGTACAAAATTTATTGTTCTTTTATTGGAATGCTTCCTTAATGTACAATTAATCCAAATAGCAATATCATCTGCATATTGAACTACTACATGCATTGCTTTTGACATAGATTTGGGAAGATCATGGATTAGGATTGTGAACAACATGGGAGCAATAACTGATCCCTGAGGAATACCCATATCTACATTCCTAATGATGAATAAGTTCCTCCAATCCGCGTACATATGCTTCTTTCTGTTAGGAAGCTTTTAATGTAATCAAACATTCTCCCAGAAATGCCAACATTTTTTAATTTGTACAATAGCCTTGCGTGCCATACGCAGTCATAGGCTTTTTTAATGTCAAAAAATGTAGCCAAAGTACTTTTTCTGCGGGAGAATTGCTTTTTAATGTGACTGGTCAGTTTTACTAAATGGTCTGTGGTACAACGACCTTTTCGAAAGCCCGCTTGCTGAACAGGAATCACGCACGCCACCTTTTTTCACAGTAATGTAACAATCGTTTTTGAATAATTTTTTTTCTAAAAGTTTTACCAACATGAGATGTTTAGAGCTATGGGTCTGTAACTATGCACAGATGTCCTCGGTTTACCTTCCTTGAGTACTGGGACTACTACTGAACTTTTCCAGATTCTTGGAATAGTGCCATTAATCCAACATTTTTGGAATAATGAATGCAGTAGTACTTTACACGAAGAAGGTAAGTGTCTGATGAGTTGATAGGACACGCCATCAAGGCCAACAGCTGAATCATGTGAAGGGATAGAATCTAGTGCTTCCGATAGTTCTGATAACAGTAAAGGTGAGTTTAGGAAATGCTCGTTGTCTTGTGGAGGAGCCATGTATTCGTCTTTTTGTTCCTCATTGTTTCTGTGACGACTGTTTTCTGGCTGAAGATTTTTAGATTGACTACAAGCTGAGAATAAATCTGCAAAAGCTTCAGCTTTATGCAAAAGCAGTGGGAAAATCAGTTTTTAACTTAACTGGGTATGACTGAGTTTTATAGCAATTTTTCATTTCTTTTACTTTTTTCCAAACTTTAAATAGATCCTTTGATTCTGATACCTCAGCTTCACAAAACTCAACCCAATACTTCTTTTTTTGCTTGAGCAATAACTTTAGTACATTTGTTCTTTTCCTGTTTCATGATTATAAAGTTTTCATCTGACTGACTTATTTCTTATCCATATTTTGTAGCTTTTTCGCTTTGACTACAGCAGCCAGTCTGCATTCTTCTGTCCACCATACGTTGCCTACATATTTTCCAATCTTTTTGTATTTATGTTTTGGGATAGTCTTTTCAGCTGCTAGTAAATACTGCTTTTGAGAAGTTTGCATAAAAAGTATCTAGATCGTCATTCTCAATTGATGTATTTTGCGACACAAGAAAAGTTTGAAAGGCTTCCCAGTTGGCCAGTTTATAGTTAAATTTTGGAATTTTGCATTCAGAGATAGATGGTCATCAAATATGTTTCATTAAAAATTATTGTAATGGGAAGATGATCACTCCCTAAACAATCTTCTATTGTGGACCAGCTATAGTTTACTGCTATGTTTGGGGAAACAAGCGATAGATCTATTGCACTCGACTTGTGAGTAACTACATCAGGAATTCTCGTAATTCTACCGTCGTTCAGCAAAATTAGATTCGAATCAACAATATTTTCAACAAATCTATTAGATGTCACTTTTACCACAACTTGTATCCCAAAAGGGCGCTCATGATGAGCATTAAAGTCGCCCATAACAATCCACTTCCTCTTTGTAAAATCAGTATGTTTTAACCAATCTGTGTCATCCCCTTCAGGACCATTAGGATAGTATACAGACAGAACATTATAAAACTGATTCCTTATTTACTTTGATGGCAGCACCTGTGGCAAACACACCTTGTTTTTATCTACAGGCACTGGTAGTGGGCTTATATTTGTAAACTCAAGGTCAAGTCTAATATAGAGATAGCTGTTTGCACCTTTTTATTTACCCCATTGATACTGCAAAGAGGAGGGTAGTAATAGTTCTTAAGCTTGGGAAGCTTTTTTTTTTCTTTTTTCCACGTTCAATGATTGGAGCGCTAAAAACGCAATAGTTTTTTTCTCCAAAACATGACTCTCAAAAGATAACAGGTTAGTGGAAATAGATCTCGCGTTCCATTGAAACACTGTGAAAAGGTTATTTGGATCTAACTCCATAGTATACTGTATTTACAGGCATAACTGTAGTTATGCAGATTGTTATCGTTCCTGATATTTTTAACTCTCTTATTGTCATGCACGCATATTTAATCATAAATATAATTAGTAATATCCGTGCGGAAGTAGGAGGGTGGTAATAACCATGAATGTCAGGCAAATTGCTGCTGTTGACCTCAAGAAATTGGAATAATAAAACATAAAACATTTTTAGTCATCAAATACTGATTTAAATACAAAGTATATCTAACAATAGAAGCACAGTTCCATTGCAAACTGTTGTTTAGATATTTGAACATTTTCATGAAAATCTAACTAAACAAAGATCAGTTTTAAAAGTTTAAACATCAAAAGTAAATCAAACATTAACTATGGAAGGTGGAAGGAGGGAGAGGGGAACACCGAGTCCAGCCGGTGATGACAGCACAGTCAGTAGAACCATGGGGGCGGGAAAGGCGGAGGGTAGAACCCTGGGCTGTGATGGTGAAGAGAGGGGGCTGATCTCCTCCGTGGCTTTTCCCAGAACAGGCGGTGCAGGTGCCTCCCAAGGGGTACTGGCCAGCACGCTCGTTCCTCTGGCTGTTGGATGGATCTCATCTGCAGTCAGGTGCCTGTAGTCTGTAGCATGCAGATTGTGGTAGCATACAAAACTGATGTTTTTCTCAGACAAGAGTCTGGATTTTGTTAAAGCATTAAATAATTCCCTCTTTGTGTCAAGGGCTTCATTTCTCACTGGCGCAGCCTGACTCACTACTATTTTTGCTGTCGGAAATGATTCTCTGATCGTTTTAATGCCCTTTTCCATATCGATGCTGCATTTTGCTGGTTCTTTTGATTTGACATCTTTTATTCCAGAGTGGAGAACAATGCAGTCTGGTTCTGGAGACAGATTTTCTTTGGCGTCTTTAAGAACTGTGCTGCATTGCTCGATGGTATTGAGCTTCCTTGTCGCCACCTGCAAACCATAGGATCGTCCCAGTCGCTTTCCGTCTACTTTGTTCATTACAGAATCGTGTAAAATAAGAACTCGTGGTAAATCTTTAGACGCCTGGGTCCTTTTGTGATCCCTTCTTTTCGAAGTTGCGTCATGATGTTGAATGACGTCATTCTTGGAACTAATTTTTCTTTTTTCCACAGAGCTGGGTTTTTCATTTTCTTTAGGCAACTTTAACGCATTCGGCGTAGGTGGGATATTTTACCGATGGTAAACAAATAGTGGCGTCACTGAGGCCCGCCGGCATCAGTCTGGCATCCAGAACTCGTGGTGGAAGGTGAGTTCTTTCCTTGATGCCGGCTTGTTGGTAGGTTTTCTTCTTGCCGTGCAGATCTTGT
>JADBJO010026663.1:0-5000 GCA_016801955.1 Conus betulinus | reverse complement strand
TGAATGAACGGATTAAACAAATTAACAGTCGTTTGGTGATCATCAACAACACGATCGCTACTTTAAAGTATATGAACTCAGTGCTTGTGTACCCAATACTATCATGGCGGAGACGGTCGCTTGGTTCGACTGCACTGTCAGGCGTGAGTGGGACAAAGTGCGCATGCGCCAGAGGAAGAAGAAGTTTGCGAAGTTGCAGGCTAAACCAAAACAAGACGATTGCGTGCCCATTACTTCTGTCAGTGATCAAGAAACGCATGACCTGAAAAATAAGTGGGTGGTGAATTTATCTGATCAAAATTTGACTGAAGCAGAATGGTCAGTGTTGAGAAAGGGGCTCAATTTCGCGGTTACTCCAGATGAACTTCCTATCACGAATTACATTACCAGCATTGAAACTGCGTGTTGTCAGATGGTCCTCAGACCGAAGAGGCCACACACCTATGATCAGAGCGTGTGAACATTCTCAAACAGAGCAAACCTCCCAAATCCAACATTCCTAGGGATGAAAGACTCGCACTAAAAGAACTGAAGAAGGATTCCATTATGATCCTCCCAGCCGACAAAGGCCGTGCCACAGTCATCCTACCCAAGGGACAGTACTATGAGAAGGCCCATAATTTATTAGAAGACAAGGAGACCTACCAACAGCTGAACAAAGATCCCACCAGCAAGTATACTGCACGCTTGAACAAACTACTGCAAGGGCCTGCAGAACCTGCCATCGATGTACTCCTCACTCATTCAGTCGCACTGTCGTGAGTTCACTCACGGCGGTGCGCACTGAATCCAATTCTCAACCCAGCAGTTGCGCTGAAGAAGTCGGCCGGATTGCCGACGAAAGCTACGCACACCGTGAGTAGTCTTCTTTAACTGAGTGACATGTTTAGTCTGGTAGCCATTATGTTCATTCATATAATTGAAAAATGCACAACTGCATTAAGTATACTACAACGCCCAGTTTGAGGACAGAAGTGATTGCTCGTTTTTTCGTTTTCAATGCTTTGCATGTTGTGTCTTGCCTGAAGGAGACCAAATAGGTCGAATGGTGTGGTGTTTTGTCCTGTAGTTTGTTTGTGCATGTCCTGTATCTTGCCTGAAGAAGACCAAACTGTTTGTGGCGTTTTGTCCTGTAGTTTGTTTGTGCATGTTGTGTGTCTTGCCTGGAGAAGACCAAACAGGTGGAAAGGTGTGGCGTTTTGTCCTGTAGTTTGTTTGTCTCTTTCGTTCAGTGGTACAGTTTTTTTTTTTTTTGTGTGAAGTTTGTTTCAATTTCCACCCACAGTTACCTCCCTTTGAAACTGAAACTTTGATGACATGTTGCCACCCAGTTTCCTGTGGAGTGCTGATGATGAAATTACTAGGATTTTCTTACATTTGCATAAACATCTGAATAATTGGAATAAATGACCCCCCCCCCCCCCCCCCTATCCTCCAACAATATGACCTTTCTCAAACACATAAACGCTACATATGATAAAAAGGATTGATTCATTATTTAAAGATGGTTCGTAGATTTATATCAATACCCTTAGAAACCGATCGAGTTGTTTTGGCGTTAGATACCTAGAACAGGTCTAGTGTTGAAATGGGCAGCAAGTGGCAGCCATTTGAAGTATAGGAGAATTTCATTTCCAGTTAATCTTAATAACAGAAAGAAAAGGCGTGTCACGCAGCATCGGGTATGTATTGGCGCAAACACTGCAGAAACAATAACTCGCATGTAATTTACAGTAGATAATTATATCCTTTTAAGACATGCTAGTATATTACCAAAACATTGCTTTGTACTGCCATATCAGAATACAGTCGACCTTTATGGGACCAGTGTCTTGAAAAGCAGTCGAGAGCCTTGGAAGATTGTGTGTTGACTCCTTAAAAGACACATATATGGGTCACATCTCTTCTTTTTTGCAAATGGCAGGAGAAAGCCTGCAGATAGTACTCCAGAGTTGTCTCCCTGGCAAATGCAAAGTGTGGCGGCTGTGGTGCATACTGATCCCGAATCTCCTCTGACCTTTTAAACTCAACAATATCTACACCACCAAAGTGGAATCATTGGGAGCCAAACTGACAAATACGTGTGAAAAGGGTTTGTTGTCACACCTGGTCTCATTGCCCCCCCCCTTCCCCCCCAAAACTGATGCTATCCATTAAATCCGTTTTTGAGGAGAGCAAAGTGGGGAAAGGCAAGATCACTAACATATATATATATATATATATATATATATATATATATATATATATATATAATATATATATATATATATATTCTCTTTTTCTGTCGACAGACAAAGCTAATGCTATAACTGAAATCCAGTTTTGAGGAGAGCAAAGTGGGAAAGGCATAATTACTAACAGCGGTTGAGGACTCGGGAGACAGGGGTTTGAGATCTGCCCGACATGAGCTACAGTCTGGCAGAACATGTAAAGTTCTGGAGGCAGTGATAGAACAAAGAGAATATCAAGATCAGGAAAATAATAGAACACACATAGACCATCAGGCAGGGACTTGGAAAGAAGAAGAAGAAGAAGAAGAAGAAGAAGAAGAAGAAGAAGAGAAGAGGAGGAGGAGGAGGAGGAGGGAGGAGGAGGAGGAGGAGGAGAAGGAAGAAGATGAAGAAGAAAATAAGTGATCACAGGCAAAAGGAAAGCAAAGATTGACATGGTAACACACAAGTTGAAGAAGAGAAGACACAGAGAATCCAGTGAGTAGTGCAACAAGCCTGAAAGGGGAAAAAAAGGACTCTGTGGGCAAAACACGCTGAACTTTAGTCAACTTAAGAAGAATATGCCATGATGCAGCTTTAAGAATCAACTTCATCCTGAGATCTGTATGGAACCTTCTGTTCCTACAGCCTGGTCAAATGCAGCATCTCAGATGACACTGTGTGTCCACTACTGGTCAAATACAGCATCTCAAATGACACTGTGTGTCCACTACTGGTCAAATACAGCATCTCAGGTGACACCGTGTGTCCACTACTGGTCAAATACAGCATCTCAGATGACACCTCGTGTCCACTACTGGTCAAAATACAGCATCTCAGATGACACTGTGTGTCCACTACTGGTCAAATACTGCATATCAGATGACACCTCGTGTCCACAACTGGTCAAATACAGCATATCAGATGACACTGCGTGTCCACTACTGGTCAAATACAGCATCTCAGATGACACCGTGTGTCCACTACTGGTTCAGTTCAGTTCAGTTCAGTTCAGTAGTTTTATTTAACGTCTTTTGATCACAAGATGATCTTAGACCTTCCACTACTGGTTAAATAAGCATATCAGATGACATAGCGTGTCCACTACTGGTCAAATACAGCATATCAGATGACACTGCATGTCCACTACTGGTCAAATACAGCATATCAGGTGACACCACCACTATGTCCACTACTGGTGTCCAATACAGCATATCAGATGACACCACATGCCCACTACTGGTCAAATACACCACGTGTCACTACTGGTCAAATACAGCATATGAGATGGCACTGCATGTCCACTTTTTCGGGGCAAAGAAACAGATGTCCTGGGTTCATACAAAACAGCCCAACTCCAGGACAGGTACACACAAAGACAAAACCACTGCTTCAGAAACCTCAGAGAACTACGTAAGGGACACAGGGAGAGTTTAAAGAGAAAGTAGAGTAGACGTTTCAGACAGGAAAAAATGAAAGATGCGTAGGAGAATGACGACTGAAAAAGGAAGGGGGTAGGGTGGGGCGTGGGGGGCACAGAAAAGGATAATTTCATTTTTTTGAAACTCTCCGAATATCTTAACACCCCTTCTTGATGAAAACGCCATGCGTGTGTGCATGAGTGAGTGACAGTGAATCCCATAGTGTGTGTGTTTGTGTGTGTGTGTGTGTGTGTGTGTGTGTGTGTGTGTGTGGTGTGTGTGTGTGTCTTTCTGTCTGTCTGTTCTGTCTGTATGTGGGGTGATGGTGGGGTGGGGGTGGGGGTGTGGTGGGGGGCAGTACCACTGCATGCTTATTGTTATCAATCTTTTTAAATAACCCTAGAAGCTGTGCGTTTTTGTGGTTCTGCAATATAGTGTGTGTATGAATGCCAATCCGTTTGGAGGTGTTTGCTTTTTGATAAATGATGGATATGTTTATCACTGATTGTATGTGCGATACAATCGTGTTTGCGTGATCACGTTCAAGTAGGGTTTCCAGCCAAGCGTCAAGACCCAGACTGCCTTGCCCAGTGGTCAGCAGTGATCTGTACATGACGTTGACCCTGGATGAAGGTTCTCCCACTGTTGTGGAACATGAGTGACATAAGGTCAGAGGGGTTTGTTTTACTTTAATCTTTTTTGTATAGTTTCTGATGCGAGCTTATAACGAAACAATGAAAAATGAAACTGGGTTACAATCATCACCTTGCTTTACCCAACTTGTGGAATTTACAAAAGTTGATAGTTTTGTCTATGTCTTATTCAAGCCTTTACATCTCTATACATACTCCTTATGCTTCTATATAGTTTTTCCTTTGAATCTGCTTTTAAAAGCTCTGGCCACAACAATTATCCAGATATGGACCCTAACGCTTTTTTTTTCTAAATCTCAAACTGCAAATACAGCTTTTGCGAATTTGCGAATTGTTTTTGAAGGGTAGCTATAGTCAATTGTTTTTGAAGGGCATCTATAGTCAATTGCTTTTGAATGGCAGCTATAGTCTTTTGTAACATCTTTCTTTGCTTTTATTCTTGTTCAGCAAGAATACAGGCACAAAACAAAATAAACAGCAACAGCCACAACTAGAAGTTAGGTATATAAAGCAAACCAAAATTAAAATCAAATAAATAAACGCATGGGAAAAAAAAAGAAAAGTCAGAGTTTGTCTTCTCGTAGATGGGCTGAGAACTAGAGCTGACGAGTTCTGTCTTACTTTGATGTATGAGGGCGAGAATGTCCAGTTCCAGAACAAGTCACAGAACATGCCACAGTTCCAGAACAAGTCACAGAACTTACCACAGTTCCAGA
>JADBJO010026662.1:20000-22259 GCA_016801955.1 Conus betulinus | reverse complement strand
CATTGTACTAATCTCTTCTCTCTCTCTCACTCTCTCCTCTCTCTCTCTCTCTCTCTCTCTCGTCTGTCTGTCTATATATCTATTGTTACTTTGATACATTCAATTCAGTTGGGTGAGGATAAAATGAAAAGAGAGCACAGGTGTTTGTTACCCTAGGAATTAAAGAGAGAGAGAGAGAGAGAGAGAGAGAGAGAGAGAGAGAGAGAGAGAGAGAGAGAGAGAGTATCAGTTTCATTTCAAATCAGAACTGCAGTCTATATTTCTAATTCAGTTTGATTATTTCAAATCAAGCTCCAGACATTATCATATTCAAGTTTTAAAATGTTCAAAAGCTTTATGTAATGTCGGCATCCTCTGCTACATTTAAAAAAAAAAGTTCTTTTCCACAGACAATATTTTTAACTGCAGAACTCTCATTGGAACCGTAATGGACCCAATGAAACAACACTCAGGACAACGAATATGAAAAAAAACAACAACAACAACAACAACAACAAAAAAAGAAAAAAACACGAGCAATCACTTATCTTCATTTTCGTTGTCCTGAGTATTGTTTTTCTCTTGCCTGAAAAAGACCCAGGAGGTCGAAACGCGTTTGTGTTTTGCCTTGTGATTCGTTTGTTCATGTTTGGTGGATTTATTATATACACTTTTTAAGATTTGAAGGTTTTTCTTTCAGTTTCTCATTGGACCCATTCTGAGCAACGGTGTAGCACTGAATCTCAGACCCCACAACACATCCTCTAACACTGTCCAGCCCATGATGTTCTACGGCGTCAAACCTGGCCAGAGGGTGCAGACTGCAGATGCAGCTATGGGCAGCCGTCAAGACCTCGAGAAGAATTCATCGGGGCAACGGGAGTGAGGATTTGACGGAACCAATAAAATCAATCGCAGAAGAAGAAGAAGAAGAAGAGAAGAAGAAGAAGAAGAAGAAGAAGAAATAATGACTCCTGGTTGGCCTTCCAGCAACTTTCTCCAGAAATGCACTTGTTTGTTGACAAAAAAAAATTGGGTTTTGCCCCCCGCGCGAAGGTGGTCGCAAGACGCCGTGACCATGAAAGTAAGCCATTTCGTTCTTATACAAGACCCTCCAGAGATGAATGGCAGGTTTTCTTGGGTGCCTTTCGCCCGACGATCAACATGACCGGTAAACAGCAAATAGAGCAGCAAACCGTGGTGCTGAGATTTCAGAGCATCAACAATGTTGAATAGCACCACATGGATGAAGTTTTCTACTCGCAAAGTGAGGCGACTGCAGACGGACATCTAAACAAATCTCACAAAGTTGATGTCACAGATCTGTCAGACATGAACAAACCAATCACACAAGACAAAACACGACACGTTTTCACCCTTTTTAGTCTTCTTCAGACAAGAGAAACAACACTCAGGACAACGAATATGAAAAAAACAACAACAACAACAACACAAAAAAAAGAAAAAAACACGAGCAATCACTTATCTTCATTTTCGTTGTCCTGAGTATTGTTTCTCTTGCCTGAAAAAGACCCAGGAGGTCGAAACGCGTTGTGTTTTGCCTTGTGATTCGTTTGTTCATGTTTGGTGGATTTATTATATACACTTTTTAAGATTTGAAGTTTTTTTCTTTCAGTTTCTTAACAATCAGTTTCTTGCAGCTATGGGACGGACTACACGAAAGTAGACTCCTCCAAGAATAGTATAGTATTTTTTTTTTTCTGTGGACGTTATACTGCATAAATTAATTCATTCGTTTAATAATCAGGCTTAATCACTACGGTAATTTTATCCCATAGAAGTAATGCTGTAAAACATACAACAAAAAACATCAGATACGAATATGATGAGCAAGTTACAGCACGTCATGTTTCCATCCATTGCAAAGAATGTTCACTAACATCTTCCTTCCACATTTTTTTTTCGAAAATGATTTATTATTCTGAAGATACTTTGGTTAAAAAAAAAGTGTCAAATCTTTCTCTTTTGTGGTTCCTTACTGGTTCCTATTTGTCTTCTGTCTCAAGGTGTGCAACATGACCGGATGCTGTTGGCCAAATGATTTGGAGTTATGTGCCTTGCATTGCTTCACTATTAGAACAAAAGTTACCTCTGCTATTTGTTGTCCCGCCACACTTAACCTCTCTGATTCTATTCTGCATTCAAACGATTTGTCCTATGTGCGTTGTTCAAGTCTGTGAAGTGCAATAGCCATGTTATTTACTGACGTTTCGCACACTTTTACACGCGCGCGCCCACACACACACACACACACACACA
>JADBJO010026662.1:12500-15000 GCA_016801955.1 Conus betulinus | reverse complement strand
GAGGATATTGCAGACTGGTGCTGCAGAGGTGGAATGGTACATACTACTTTTGGATGTTGATGCCATGAGGATGGAGGGTGCCCAGTTTGGCAATAAGATGAGATTCCTGCATAAGGCGTTCCAAGTTGTCGCTCTGTGATTGCCAAAGAGCCAGGACTTTGACATGGTTGGTGTTGTGTTGGGCGTGGTTGAAGTGTAGAGCGCGACTGGTTTGGGCCGATGGTGGCGGATGTCGGCCAGGTGTTCAGAGATGCGCATCTTAAGTGTGCGAGATGTCTCGCCTACATAGATCTTTCCACACAGCTGGCAGTGGATGGTGTACACAGTGTTATGGCTCTGACAGGAAAAAGTGCGTTTAATAGTGAATGAGCCTTTGGGGCCATGTAGGATGGTGTCTGGTTTGGTAAGAGAGCAGATTTTGCAGTTGGATTTTGAGCAGGGGGAAGTACCTGGCGGCTTAGGTATGGATATTTTGTTCAGCTTAGGGCGCACCACCAGTAGGTCTTTGAGGTTTTTTGTCACGTTTGAAAGTGATGTTCGGTTTGGTCTCAAAGACAGGTTTATGATTTTCTACTATGTGCCTGTTAGACTTCAGGATCCTGCAGATGGGTAGAGTGTGAGGATGGAAGAGAAGGCAGGCGGTGGGTCTGTCTGTCTCTTTGGGAGACTTAGTTTTCAGTGCAGATGCTCTGGATTTAGCTGCGGTGCAGCTAAAAACATAATTAATAACGGCACTGGGGTTGCCATGGTTGTTGAAAACCTCAGACATTTTGGCTGCTTGTACAGTGAAATCTTCTTCAGCGGAGCAGAGTCGGCATAGGCAAAGGAATTCAGAACATGAAATGCTGTCTTTAGTGGATTGGTGGTGGGAAAGATGTGTAGTCCAGGTATGAGTGCGCGCATCAGCAGGTTTATAGAAGACTGAGGTTTTAAGCAGTCTATCTTTGAGGGAGATTGCGATGTCCAGGAAGTTAACTGATTGTGAAATGGTGTAGATCAATCTGATGGATGGATGGAAGGTCTGAGCAAAGTTGAGGAAACTGCGGAGGTCGTGTTCTGGCATGGATGTGGCTCCCAGTCCATCATCTATGTATCTTTTGTAGAGCTCTGGTGTTGGGCCTGTGTAAGAAGTTAGTAGGTGTTCTAGGTGTCCCATGAAGAGGCAGGCATAGGATGGTCCCATTTTGGTTCCTATAGAAACACCACTGATTTGTGAGAAGGTATGGTTGCTAAATTCAAAGGTGTTGATGGAGAGGACTAATCTGCAAGTCTGACCAGTGTGGCTGTGGGAGGGTGTTGTTGGTCAGGGGTCCATTTGTTAAGAAAGAATGTGAGGGCCTTCAGTCCATCAGCAGGAGGGATGGAAGTGTAGAGAGAGACGACATCAAGTGTAAAGAGGAGGCTGGGTTGGAAAGCGGGATCTGTGTTTGTATGAATTAATCATGTTGAGTGTGTGTGTTGTGTCCTTGAGGTATGTGGGGAGGCCTTGTACTATGGGTTGGAGAAGAGAGTCTAAGTACTGTGAAATATGTTCTGTAGGGCAGCTGCATGCAGACACAATTGGTCTGCCGGGTGTATTGGTTTTGTGTGCTTAAGGGAGCAGGTAGAAGGTGGGTTGTTTTTGGTGTCTGTCATAATGAGGAGTTTGGCTGTCTTCGGTAAGTTGTTATGTTTGATTTCTTAACTGTGGTTGAGATGAGTTTCTGGTGTTGAGGGAGGGGTGATGCTGTGAGTGGTGTATAGAAATTTGTGTCTGACAGTTGTCTGTGTGTTTCTTTTATGTACAGCTGTTTGTCCCAGACCACCACTGCACCGCCCTTGTCTGCTGGTTTGATAACAATGTCTTGTCGTTGTCTCAGTGACTGAAGGGCTTTTTGTTCATCCCGTGAGAGGTTGGAATGGCGGATAGGTTTGGAGTTCACTTTAGCGATTTCTCTTCTGCACTTTTTGATGTAGAGTTCAACTTCAGTGGATTTGTCAAGAGGTGGCTGGCGGAGTACTGGAGTTTGAAAAAGGTGGGTAAAAATGTCTGAGCTCTCTGGTAGAGGGGGCTTAGGTACATTGTCAAGTGCAGCCACCCATCTTCATTTTCTAAAGAATCTTACAACATCAACGGTGTTTTGGTATTTATTGGTGGTAGGCTGAATGGGAATAAATTTCAGACCTTTTGCCAGGACTGACCTTTCATCATTGTGAGGATAAGATTATCAGGGATGCAGTGGACAAGGTGGTGGTGGTGTTGCTCATGGGTGGTACTGGGATTAGTGTTGTATGCAGGGGACTGCGACTGGTCCGGGAGGTTTGCCTAAGAGATCGAAACGCGTCGTGTTTTGTCTTGTGATTCGTTTGTGTGCGTTTCTTGGCGGTTCGCTATCAATTACATTTGAAATGTGTTTAAATTTCCGCCTGCAGTCGCCTCACTCTGCAATTAGATCACACTGTCCTTGGTTCCAGCTAAGCTTCGTGATACCCTCAATATTACCAATATTGCAGACAATCC
>JADBJO010026662.1:0-7500 GCA_016801955.1 Conus betulinus | reverse complement strand
TTTTTGCCGCAGAGTGAAAGGTCCCGACCTTGAGTGCAGCCTTGTTTTCATTCCACGTCCATTTTGCGCCCAGTTTGAGGAGATATGTGATTATTCGTTCTTCGTTTTCATTGTCTTGAAGATTGTTTGTCTTGCTTGAAGAAGATCAAAGTCTAAACGCGACGTGTTTTGTCTTGTAATTTATTTGTCTCTTTCGTTTGGCAGAACAGTGAATCTTCTTTTAAACTTCATTAGCACCGTTCTCTCTGACAAGAACACAGTGACCACCTCCACGCTTCTGAAGGTGAAAACTTCATCCTAGAGATATCAATCTGTCAGACATTTAGTCTTTATTCAGCTTCTTTCAGTCGACAAGCAGTAAATGTTGTCAACATGTGCATCATCAGCAGAATGACCATGATAAGAACATTCACATACCTGTAACGTAAAATTTGACGTAACCTACATGACGACTTTACCGTGTTTGAGGCAATAATTCTTTGCTTTTTATGTTAATGCTTTTGAATAATGCCAAATGTACACTGTCCTCTTGTTATTTGTGGAGATATGCGCTTCTTTAAAGCAAGAATGTTTTATTCGCAACTTTAATGCTCACCCATCTGCTTAATTCGTCAGAACGAGAAACTCTTATGCTCTTACTTCGTTAAATAATTTGGTAAAATGTTGATCTTTTACTTCTTCTTCTTCCCAATCATAGAGCCGGGCCGTTTTGGCGTTGTAGGCTCTGCATTGTGACGTTGTCGCTTTGCGGTGTCCCAGGCTTGGTTGGTTTAAAAAAACGAGCTGATTTTAAAGCTATGTACATGGGTTGATGGGAGGGTTCAGGGGGAGACTGGGGATGGCTGCAGGTAGTGGGGACTGCAGCTCAGGCGGCGCCTGAACGCCTCCAGTGAGGGTGCTGACGTGGTGGTGGTTGGTAGCTGGTTCCATTCCCTGATGGTGTGGAGAAAAAAAGGAGTGGTACAGTACTGGATGGGTAACCTGCTCTGGGTGGATTTTATGTGCGCCTCTAGTCCGTTTGTCTGAGCTGATGGATGAATGAAATAATGACTCAGATGAAAGAATTTAAGAGGGTCTCGTGGCTACGACTTAGCAGACCTCTGATCTACGCATTAGTTCAACGCGCTGGTCAGATCTTGAGTAACCTACGTAACATTGGCTGTGCCATTATTATCATTGTATATGCGTGTGTTTAGTGTACACGTATGTGCATATATGAGTATGTGGGCACGGGCCCAGTGTGTGTGTGTGTGTGTGTGGTGTGTGTGTGTGTGTGTGTGTGTGTGTGTGTGTGTGTGTTGCCAGTGTATGCGGTCCGCGAGTGCATATGCGTGTGTGCGTGCGTGTGTGTGTGTGTGTGTGTGTGTGTGTGTGTGTGTGTGTGTGTGTGTGTGTGTGTGCCAGTGTATGCGGTCCGCGCGTGTTGTGTGTGTGTGATCTGTGGGCTTGTGTGAGCAGGATACTGCACGCATGCATTAGCCACATTTATATATGTGTGTATGCCTGTGTATATGGGAGTATACGCACGTGTCGTGTGTGTGGTGTGTGTGTGTGTGTGTGTGTGTGTCGTGTTGGTGTGTGTGTGTGTGTGTGTGTGTGTGTGTGTGTCTGTGTGTGTGTGTGGCTGTGTGTGTATGTGTGTGTGTGTGGTGCCTTTTTGTGGGTGTTGCGGTGTGTTGTGTGTGTGTGTGTTGTGTTGTGTGTGTGTGTGTGGGTGTGTGTGTGTGTGTGTGTCTGTGTGGTGTATGCGTGTATGTACGTACAGCAGTGTGGTGTATATTACGTGCTTTCCTGTGCACACGTAAGAACAAGTTCATGCACAGTAGTATGCGTGCGTGCGTGTAGGTGTCGTGGTATGTGTGTGTGTGTGGGTGTGTGCTGTGTGTGGTGTCGTGTGTGTGTGTGTGGGTGTTCTGATGACAAGAGATATTGTGTCTATTTGTCATGACTTATGGAATGTTGGTATGAATGGACTGGACATGAAATGTTAGTGATGATTTTTCATGTTGAGAGGAGCAACATTAATGGCAGATACCAAAGAGCTTCAGGCCCGTGGGCCCAGTACTAGTGTTTAAGGCTTAGGTTTGTTTTCGTCTGTTATAAAACTATGAATATATGATGTTGTGCTTGAATTTTCCTGACCTTTCTGGATCCTTATTTGTTGATATTCGATTAGGACAACTGAGGCACATTGATGGGTGAGAGAAGCTCACTGTTTTGTTGGGACGGGTGGGGGGTTGTTCCCGATCTTTTATGCAGAGACCACGAGATGATCAACTGTGGGTTTTTTTACAGGTTAGGTTTAGGTGGAATATCTGGACTTGGGTCAAGAGGTCAGCTAGGGTTGACCAGTATTTTTCACAACCTTGTGGATGAAGAGGACAAGACTTAGCTTTTTCTGACGAGCAGGTAGGGAGTGGTCATCGATTTTTGCATGCAAGCAGCAGACAGATGTCCGCTAGGGATTTTTGTATAGCGTTGATTCGTACTGGGAAGTCGCCGAGTTGGGGAACAATGATAAAATAAAGCCACAAATATAGCGAAATTATTTTCAAATGAATATAAATGGCTGATTCATTCGAACATTGATGTGATTATATAAAAAAAAGGGAAAAGTAATGGTAATAAGAAGTGATTTTTGTGAAAACGCGTTGTTGGTATAAACAAAAAAGGTAATTTGATTATTTTTGTAATAGATTTACCGTATATTCTCTAAGTGTAGGCAGGATTGTGCTGAAAACACGGGAATCTACGAATTTCTTGAGTATGATTGCGGAAAAAAATGCATTTTCCAAACCACCAAGTAGGTGCCTCCTGTGTGTTTCCTTCCAAAACACCTCAGCGTCCCAACCATGGACTAAAGCCTGTCTCCTGCGATCTGTGGAATCCTGCTGCTGGATGCTTATAAAATACAAAGACATTCCTACGTCCAGCTTTGTACTTCGTGAACGGAAAAGAAAGTGGAAATGCAATTATTTGACCTGATGTCCGTCCAAGAAAGAAGAAAGAAAGAGACTCGGGAAAAAAGTTGGAAAGTCCCAAGACAGAAAGAAAGATAGATGGCAACAGTTGGAAAAACAAAAATGTGTATTCGGAAAAAAAGACATGAAAAACTGGTCAAGAAAGCGTGCCTTTGACTGATGCTGATGATCATTTTGATATTTCCTTTGTTCTCCATGAGCTGAAAAGGAAAAGGGAGTACACTAAAACTGGAATCTTTGTTTCCCTTTATCTGGTCTGTCCTTTTTTACATGAATGGATTTGTGAGAGCGTGCGTTTTTAGGTGACAATTGCCGTTTGTGTGACTGAAGTGCATGGCAAATGCGGTGTGGTGACAGTGTGCGCACCCCCCCTTGATTAATTGTAGGAAAATAAACGTTTTCAGAAGATAACTAGTAACAAGAACAAAAACAAGAAGAACAACAACAACAACAGCACACACACACACCAGTAGAAAGAAACTCGTGGAGAGCGTGGCAGCAGAGAGAGATTCTCAGAAGAGAAAGCCCCATTCAGCAAGTGTTTCGGCCCTTCGGTCTCACTTTTGACACTTTGGGGGGGGGGGTGAGGGGGGGGGGGGGGGGGGTTGGGACACACACGGTCATTGTAAACAAAAACCCAAAACACCCCATACCCGGTTTCATGACTCCGGGACCCCGCCTCTGTCTGGCTTGCCCCGCCCTTTTTTTTTTTTTTTTTTTTTTTTTTTTTTTTTCCTATCTTTGGCATGAGCCATGGCTAGGCGTCGGATTCGAACCCATGACCGCTCTAGACATGCTCATTTTTTTCAACTTACATGACTCGCACTCTAACCACTGAGCGCCACAGGGACAACCTGATATTTGTAAGAAAGTTAAGCCCTTATGAAGTTCACTTTTGTTCTCCTTGACCAGATCCAGCTTGAAACATCTTCGCTGCCGCTTCTGGCCCCCATTGCTTTTAGGGACCTCTGGTTTTTTCTTCCCATTCCCTCCTGCAAACTGAGAGCTGGTTTATGAGGCTTTATGCCGACGTTCCTACAAACAACCCCCTAGCTCACAATTTCTGCAGTGAGGACTTTGTGACCTGATTACACTTTCTCTCCTCAGGCTGGTTGCCAGATCAGCACTACTCGTTTTCAGTCGTCGTAGATTTGAGCTGCCTTCCATTCTGTTCTTCATATTGGCACCCGGTGGAGCTCGTCATGATCATCAGCTGTTGTAGTTGACTGAGAGTGGGACCCTATTATGTCTGGTCTCAGCCATCTCTGGCTGATGATCTCCTCGGTGGACTCTTCCATTCTGGGAGCAGCCGTGCAGTGCAACCTGCATCCAGGTCATCTGTGCCATGTCCAGCAGACTCTGCCTGGCCATGTTCTGCAGTGGGCGCATGTTTGTTGGCCCATGATTCGCTGCCTCCTGCCGTTAAGAATGTTGCGGGTGCTTTCGGAGTCCTGATATTTTCCCTTTTTATGGTGTTGGTACTAGTACCCAGACTAACTTGTACATGTACAATCGTCTTTGAGGCCTAGCACGCATGCCATAACATAACAACAAAAACCCCGACACACCACGGGTCTGACTCATGGTGCACGCGACACACAGACACATTGTTTGGGTTTTTTGTTCAGGTCACACACACACCACCCACACACACACAACACACACACACACAACACACACACACACACACACGGCACACAATGCACAAATTATAACTTTCTTTTTGGATTCCTTCACACTGTGGAATCTTAGAATCATGATACTCGCTGAAAGATGTGCGGGAAAGGGATTGTATTTGAACTGTAAATTTGTCACAACCTAACCTACACGGTCATCACAAAGTACGGTTGATTATCCAGTATAAACAAACAACTCTCAGAAGAGTGTAGAGACCCCATCCCTGGGCAGTTTTGATAAAAGAGCTCTGTCCTAGAAGACTGGAGACACAGTTCCATGTAAAGTTTCTATAAACCAAACCAGGACAAGATCCAATTAGATCATCACTGCTAAAAATGGCACAACCGCATATCTTTTTCACTGTATGTTCAAAACTATATGTATGGGAAGCTCATAGAACCAGAATCAAGGTAAGACACAACGTGCAAGAGACCCTTGAATTGGTAAGAATGTGTGTTGCCTATCCCAAAACTAGTTTAAAGTCGCATGGGAAATGGCGGGGGCCGCGTCCTTGCCTTATTAATGTAGCAAAGGAAGGGATCTCCAAAGAACTGGACAGTATTCCACTGGCCAAGTAATTACACTGGCAGATGTAATAGACCACTGAAGCTCTGCATACACAGTCTACCCTTCTCTCTGGCGCTTCTCCCCTGAGCTGACTAATCCTCTCCTCTATTTCCTGGAGTCTAGCAAGAACGATACGTACACACTGGATGTGATCAGCTAGCAGCATCTTTCAGAAGTGAAACCGTTATCTTGTTAATTCGGAGACTTATGGACGATCCCTTTTTTTTTGACATTACCAACTGGAACGAATCTGTAATGGGGAATTACCTATAGAGTTCCTCTCTCTTCTCCTCACTCACACTTACGACACCTCACTGTGTCCTATTACATAATTTGTGTCTATACCAACGTTTGCCTTCGCATTTGATACATCCTACTAACTAAGAAAACGGAATCCATCTGTTCGAGTTGTTTGTACACTAGCAAGTATTTTTGTGACGGGCCAATACATTTTATTTTTAATGAAGATCACCATTAAGGATGCATTGTTTATTTCTTCCCAGAAAGGAGTACATGTTTAGTTACTAGTTGACAATACACTGGTCAGCTTAGTCCGTCAACCTGATTAACTCGCGCATTCTCTTTTCATCTAACCTTTCTATCAAAATGTCAGACTAATTAATATTGCTGTTACCGGTACAGCTCAACAACAAGACATCAGGAACCAGAACCCTCACCAGTTTTCTTCTTCAAATGGGACACTTTGGGAATCAACGGAACTGACCCCTACGGCGCTTTGGTATAAGATGTGAACAGAATGCACACCTTCAGAATAGCTTGTTTAAGAGTATATTTTTCTTATTTAATACACAAAAGGGAAGGGACATGTTCTGCCATTAAACGCGCAATGCAAGCTACAATTGGCATTGAACAAGCTGTCATTTTTATTTTAACCGATCTGTATCACACGCAGTGTTATGTTTTCAGTATCACAATGGATTATGCATTAGGGCCCCCCTTACTAACTCCTGTCCAAGAACCATATCTTCTCTGCACAAGTGTAGAAAAGATTTCCAAATGATAGCAATGGAGATTTGGATTTCGGAAAACAAAACGAAGGATAGACTAGTTTAAAAACTATTGGGCGGGTATCTGCGACATGCGTGTGCTGTGTGGTAGTGTTCGTGTGGCGTGTGTGGTGTGTGGTGGTGTGCGGGTGTGTGTGTGTGTGTGTGGTGTGTGGTGTGTGGTGCGTGCGTTGCGGTGCGTGCGTGTGTGTGTGTTGCTGTGTGTGTGTGTGTGGTGTGTGCCGTGGGTGTGGTGTTGCGTGTGTGTGTTGCGCGCTCGCTGTGTGTGTGTGTGTGCTGTGGCGTGTGCTGTGTGTGGTGTGTGTGTGTGTGTGTGTGGTGTGTTGTCTTACTCCAGACAGAATGCCTTTCATAAGTTGCACCTCCCTGACGGTGCACTCCCCTGACGTCTTTCCGATTTTTAAAAGACCCCCATATCTTGCTCCCACGCCACGACATTTCACAAAGTGAGACTCAAGAGCAAAAAACAAAACCCAAAAAACAAAAACACAAAAATTTTTAAAATGCAAACAAACTACGACCTCTCTCAGTAGGCGCACTGATTGGCCGCACCTGTACGTTGGAACTTGGTGACATTGGTGTAAGCCAAACTGGTCAGTTAACAGAAATCAGATTTCTTTTTTGCCATCTCAGCACAAGAGACAGTTGTGTGAGACCTGGCGCTTTAAGCAATCCACATACAAGCAGTAATTACTCGCATTGCAAAAAGGTGTGTGTGGTGTTGTGTGTGTGTGTGTGTGTGGTGTGTGTGCTGTGTGGTGTGTGTGCGCGGGTGCGCGCGCTTTGGAGCGCGCGCAGCGATGTGTTGTTGTGTGTCGTTTGTGCTGTGTTGGGGGTGTGTTCGTCCGTGGGTGTGTGGTGAGTCATCATTTAATGCGTTCGTCATGTGCGTGTCACATGGTGTGTACAACACCGTTAACAAAGTCTCCAGTGGTCATGATGTATCCGATAAGTAGTGAGCATATCGTAGTGGCGTATCAGCACTATTTTCATTATAACATAAATTGAATTTTTTTTTTTCTTAGAAATTTGGTTTACACTCCGCATTAAGTTGAATGGACCTGGAAAAAAAGGCTAATTCCATATATACAACTAAGTTCCAAGATCAGTATTGTCTACTTTTGGCATCTTGGAAATCCCACCACCACCACTACAGGTATGGCCTCCTGATTTGGTGGGGACTTTGTTCTCCCACTGTACTTTCAAGGTTCGAGGTCTTTTTGGTATGATTTCGTTCCATGTTGGTT
>JADBJO010026661.1:5000-22259 GCA_016801955.1 Conus betulinus | reverse complement strand
TTTGAATCTTGAATTCAAAGCTGTCACTGTTCATCTCCTATGTAACATTTAGCTAGGAATGAGGAGGAGGATGGGCGCACCACTTTTTATTCCCAGCTCACTGCAATATCAGCTCTGCATCCGCATCATCTCCTGCCTGAAACAAACATGCTTTTCACTGCATTTTGCTTCTGTGGCCAGCTGACTGTAAATGTAAACTGAATGGTGCTTCATTTCATGTTTATCTCTGGTCTTTTCCAACCGACGTCTTTTCATTTTACTACTTGTTTACAGACATGCAAGACATCCTGTGTTCTCAAGTTTTCATCCTTCCCTTTCTCTTCCAAATCTCAGGTGTTCATACCTTTCTCGTGAACTCTTCATTCCATTCTTTCCCACTTACTTGGTGCCTTCACCACTCCCCATGTTTCTACCTCAACTTAAATTAAATCCATTCAGTCTCTCACACTTTCCTGTTTCTATCATTTTCTTTTTGCATTGTTAACTTCCATTTTTAACGCCTGCAACTTTTCTTTCATTCTGTTTGACTTGTACTCAAAACCAGACCTCACTCTTTGCTGGCTCCTAATCTTCATACATTTGCCTTCTGTTGCATTGCCTTCCCATACCAACTCTGACATGTTGCCACTCTCATGACTGTTCCACTACCCACCATCCTCAGGTTCTTTCCAAATTCGTGTGGATCCTCTTACATTTGCATCTACTCCAGTTGCTGTTCTTCTCTGTCTGTC
Organism: Conus betulinus; assembly: GCA_016801955.1. NCBI lineage: Eukaryota > Metazoa > Mollusca > Gastropoda > Neogastropoda > Conidae > Conus > Conus betulinus. Next base: position 21,528 of record JADBJO010026661.1, on the reverse strand, counting down.
CCGTTTCCTTCTTACCCCTATGATGCCTTGTCCAGAGTCATTCTTCTCTGTCTTCTCACCTGTCTCCTCTTCCCACACCATTTCCCCAGCATTCTAGCTCTCAGTATCCACCCTGTTCAGATCCCACCTTCCATTCCCACACCTGTTCACCCCATGATGAATGCTGTACAGGACCATCCATATCATTTCCTCTGTCAGTCTTTGTTAGCCTGCTTTCCAATCATTTTCCATGGCATCCTCTCAAGCCGGTGTCGTATAATATCTGGGAACCATGATATCTGGGAATGCCTTCCCAAATTTCCTGAACTTCCAATCGTGAAATATGTGAACGTGTTCCCAGATATCAGGGTAAATCTGGGAACGCGCGTGCGAAAAAAAAAAGTGACAAGAGAAGGCCAAAAGATCTCAATTGCACCTAAATAGTTTCCTACCACATCTCGAAAATCCATTTTTTTTGTCTTCTTTCTGACCACCTGAGCTCTGAAAGACCACGTTCCGAGATATCACGGGCTTTCCCAGATATCACAGTACATTTTGGGAACGTGTTCCAAAAAAAATCTGTGATATCTGGGAAGCCTTCCCAGATATCACGTTCCCAGATTTCAGGCAACACGGGTTCATTCCATTCCTTTTACTCATTCTTACTTCTTCACCTGACTTCAACTTACTCGTTTCCATTTCTTTTCGACCAGTCCAACCCCATTTTCCTGCGTCCTTGCTGTCACAGTTTTTACTTTCAGATCACACCACCCTTCTCTCTCTCTCTCTCTCTGTTACTTCTGTCAACAAAAGATCAAAATCCTGAAAGCAAAACAAAAACTGAAGGAGTATTTGTTGGGGAGGATTTCTCACCAACTATCTGTGAAGTAAGACGGAAGTTGAATTCGTTACTAAGGGAGGCCAGAAGCAAGGGCAAACAAGTACATAATTATGATCTGTGATCATTTGCTTGTTAATGGCAAGAAGTTTGCTCTGGATGCCAACGACCCTGAGAGAAGTTAGATAGGGTGTGCTGGCCGGCCCATTAGACAGAATGATCTCATGAAAGGGGAAAGTTTTCGGAGGAGCACAGAGGTTTTGCTGACACCAGGAGCCTTCCCTCTTTTGCTCATGCACTTGCTCTGGCGACGAGCGGGCCCGTGGAAATCAGGCTCTCACTCTCCCAGTGGAGAATTCCCTTGTTATTAGTTTAGATTCTTGTTCACGTGTTTTGGTTTCTCGTGCCTCATTTGTGTCGCGGAGGGGTTGGGAGGGGGCCTTGTCTCGGATGATGATGTGTATACCTCTGTTTCCTCTGAAGACAATACTCTGGAGCTAGTTTCATATTCTGCTTTATCTTCCATATATACCCTTAAAACTTTATCCTTTCTGTCTTGGAATGTTAATGGTTTACGCTCAAAATAATGTTTGATGATTCTTTGTTATATGTTTCTTCTTTTGATTTCGTTTGTCTGGTGAAGACTGAGAAATTATGGAATTCTGGTTTATTTGCTAATTTGAATTGTATTGTAAACCCTCTGTAAAATTTACTACTCTAGGGAGATATTCAGGGGGCTTAATTTGCTAAACAAAAAAGGAGTTTTGTCCATTCGTACATCATTTGGACGTTAAATATGAAAACGTGTGCTTTCGTTCTTGATAAACAATTATTTGGGTGTTCTTGTGACGTTCTATACCTATTTTGTACATACCACCGGAAAGTTCTCCGTCTATAATTATTTTGGTTATGATCAGGTTATTGTAATACTTGAAGATTGTCTGACTGATTTATTGGATGAAGTTTATGTAATGATCTGTGGTGATCTGAATAGCCATATTTCAACTGTTTCTCCGCCTCGGCCAGTTAACGTTGATACACCTCATTGTCAAGACAGCACTGTATAATATATTTTAAACACCATTCTCAAGATGCACATTCAAACACTTATGGTAAATTGATTAATATGTGCACTGCCTTTGATTTAGTAGTTCTTAATGGTTCATGTAATGGCGACCAGGAAGATCGCTACACATGTATCAGAGAAAAGGATGTAGCATGAATAACTATTTCATTTTGTCCAATGCCCTTTATGATATCATATGTGATTCATGGTGCATGTTATTGACTGCATTGAATCCGACCACTGTCCTCTTGACGTTCTTTCTCAGTTTTCTGTTCAGAATATGCCTGGTAGAAATGGTAATAAGGAGATTCAAATAATTGAAAAATTTGTGTGGAATGAACACCGCAGTCAGGTTTTTATGAAAAACTCGGTGAAGCTGAAACTCTCAGTAGACTGAACAATGCCTAGAGCTAATTGATGTAAATATTGATGAATCATTGAGTGTGTTTAATGATTGTATACGAACATGTACTACATGCACAAAAAGAATTATAAAGGTGGACCCGACTAAACATAAAAAGGGATGGTTTGGCGTCAAATATAATCTTAAGAAGAGAAATGTGCATAAATTGTTAAGAATATTTTGTAGAACTCTGGATAAGAAAGATAAAAATGTGTATCTAAGAGCTAGAAGTGAACACAAAAATTTGTTAGTTAAAAAAGAAAGAGAATTTAATAGCAGCAGCATGTTAGAAGAACTCACAGCATCTGTTCATAATCAAAAGGCTTTTTGGGACTGCATGAAAAAATTCCGCTGAAATGAAAACAACCCAGAAATAACATTCCATTAGATGAATGGTTCCAACATTTTGGGTCCTTACTTAACAAGATTTGCCAATTAATTATAATTATGATTTGCCAAATGCAGAAAATGAGTCCATGGACCATCCTATTTCAAGAGATGAAGTTTTGATAGCACTTAAAAAATTAAAGTCTAGGAGAGCTGCAGGTCCTGACGGATTTATTTGGGAGTTTTTGAAAGCTCCGTGTGAACAGATCATAGTCTTTTTTGTCATTTCTTCAATGCATTGCTCCATGAGGATATTCCCCCCCCCCCCCCCCCCCCCCCCCCCCCCCCTTCTTCAATGCATTGCTCGATAAGGATACTCCCCCCCCCCCCCCCCCCCCCCCCCCCCCCCCCCGAGTTGGCGTGAATCTGTAACTTCTTCCACTGTATAAAAAAGGTGATGTGAACAATGTAAACAACTATCGAGGCATCTCATTGTCTAATATTAGTAGCAAAGTATTTAGTACCATTATTAACTCAAGACTTCAGGAATATGTAGAAGAAAATAACCTAGCCGGTGAACATCAAGCTGGATTTAAACACAGATACTCGACTGTAGACCATATGTTTACCCTTCTTGCCCTGATTCTGAAGCAGTTTTTCTTTTAATCATAAGTTATACTACATAGCATTGATTGATTTTGGAAAGGCATTTGACTTGATCAATCGAAATTTACTTTGTCCTACATTGATTAAAAAAAAAAAAAAGGGGGATAAAGAAAAATTGTTTAAGTGTATTGAAATGTATCAAGCAATGAAAACAAGGATAAGAAGCGGCAATATGTGTACCAGCAGCATGTATCAAGCAATGAAAAAGCAAGGATAAGAAGCGGCAATAAAGTGTGTGTGTTTGACAGCATGTATCAAGCAATGAAAACAAGGATAAGAAGCGGCAATGAAGTGTGTATTGTACAGCATGTATCAAGCAATCAAAAACAAGGATAAGAAGCGGCAATGAAGTGTGTATCCCAGCAAGCAATGGATAAGAAGCGGCATCAAGCAATCAAAAACAAGGATAAGAAGCGGCAATAAAGTGTGTATTCACAGCATGTATCAAGCAATCAAAACAAGGATAAGAAGCGGCAATAAAGTGTGTATTCCCAGCATGTATCAAGCAATCAAAACAAGGATAAGAAGCGGCAATAAAGTGTGTATTCCCAGCATGTATCAAGCAATCAAAACAAGGATAAGAGCGGCAATAAAGTGTATTCCCAGCATGTATCAAGCAATCAAAACAAGGATAAGAAGCGGCAATAAAGTGTGTATTCCCAGCATGTATCAAGCAATGAAAACAAGGATAAGAAGCGGCAATAAAGTGTGTATTCCCAGCATGTATCAAGCAATGAAAACAAGGATAAGAAGCGGCAATAAAGTGTGTATTCACAGCATGTATCAAGCAATGAAAACAAGGATAAGAAGCGGCAATGAATTAACTGACTGTACAATGTGCACCAGAGGTGCAGGGTGGGTGTGTGGGATGGTAGTATTCAACTGAATTACCCAGAAAAAATGACCATGTCCTGCAATACTAGCAATGTCCATTCCCAACTGTCAGTACCCTTGCTTTCTGTAACTGATGTTTACTATTCCTCATCTCATTTGAAGGAGACATAGTCATACATTTAATGGAATTGATGGTAATATTCCAAACTATCAGCTCCAACATAGTTCAAAGTTGCAAAATTTGTTCCATGTACAAATCTGGTAACCATTCCCAACACCCAATTACCTGACCAGTTTCTATCTTGCAAGTATTAGAAAACGCATAGACAGACACAGTTATGATCATCTCATGTTGTATAATCTATTGAGAGTGAGTCAGTCTGGTTTTAGAAAGGATCATTCATGTCAATGAGTGCAAAAAAAAAAAAAAACTCAGTAAGATTAGTGATAAGTAAAAATCAATGAAAGTATATTCTATGGAGCATTGTTTGTTGGTGGTGAGAATACCACAGAATTGTAGACTGTAGTATCACACTTTATTTGATGATGCCAAGGTAGCACACAGACACAATCAGCCATGCCTTCCTGACAAGTCCAGTCCCGCAGACGAAAGGCCTGGGAGCAGGCAATAGGAGTGATTCTGTCTGTAGGGTAGGTTATGATAGTCCCCATAGGCTGCTAATGAAGGAGGTTTGATATTTACAATATTTTTCCCTGACTTTTCATTTTCAATCTCTGTATCCCCCCCCCCCCCCCCCCCCCCCCCCCCCACCCACACCCCCCCCACCCCCATCCCCACCCCCTTTTTTCACTGTCATGTCATATATATATATATATATATATATATATATATATCTTAATTCTCAACATCTAATACATTACCTGTCAGATGTGGAGTACCCTGAGCTCAGTTTCATGTCATTTCCTATTTTCTATGCAAACAATCTCACTCTTCATATTGAAGGATCTTATGACCTTTTGTGTGATGATATCACAATTCATACAAGCAGCCTTAAGGTGATGGAAGGATATGTTTGCTATCAATAAAAGAAAGTGCATGCAAAACATTGTATCTCAATTAGTCCCGCAAACTATTTGATCCAAAATTAGCATGAATTCTAGAAATTCTGTAACACCTCATGCTGTCCAACCTAGAACTGACCTATTTCACACAGCCTTATATAGTATTCTGTGACACCTCATGCCACCCTACCTAGAATCTGACCTGTTTCACACAGCCTTTATTAGTATTCTGTGACATCATGCATGCCACCCTACCTAGAACTGACCTGTTTCACACAGCCTTTATTAGTATTCTGTGACACCTCATGCCACCCTACCTAGAACTGACCTGTTTCACACAGCCTTTATTAGTATTCTGTGACACCTCATGCCACCCTACCTAGAACTGACCTGTTTCACACAGCCTTTATTAGTATTCTGTGACACCTCATGCAACCCTACCTAGAACTGACCTGTTTCACACAGCCTTTATTAGTATTCTGTGACACCTCATGCCACCCTACCTAGAATTGACCTGTTTCACACAGCCTTTATTAGTATTCTGTGACACCTCATGCAACCCTACCTAGAACTGACCTGTTTCACACAGCCTTTATTAGTATTCTGTGACACCTCATGCCACCCTACCTAGAATTGACCTGTTTCACACAGCCTTTATTAGTATTCTGTGACACCTCATGCAACCCTACCTAGAATTGACCTGTTTCACACAGCCTTTATTAGTATTCTGTGACACCTCATGCATGCCACCCTACCTAGAACTGACCTGTTTCACACAACTTTGTTAATCTGGTCCCTTTCCCTGGAACTTGCTTCTGCCTGAGCGCAAGTGCCATCGCAGCTCAGATCTTACAGAAGAAAATGGTTTAAAATATGTCGCACACTTTCACTAGCTAAATAGCTATGCAGAACGATTAATATCATCAATGCATATCCACATATCTTACTAGCACATCATCACCAATGTACACTTACTTTTCCAAAGTGATGTGAAAAGATGGATAACATTTTTTCTTTTTTTTTTTTTTCCTTATTTAAAAAAAAATGTTTATTCATGCATGTTTTTTACTTTATGCTTTCGCTTTCTGTCTTTTTTGTGTGTGTATGTAATATCAATGCATATTTGAATCTCTCTCTCTCTCTCTCCATCATCCTCGGAAAAAACAGTATCTTCTATTCCCTACTGCCTTCAAAACCTTGCATCATCAGCAACAACGATGAATATGAATATGTACTGGTGCACTTGAACTTGATTGCCTCCTGAATCGCTGTTCATTCCTCCTATGGCTGTGTTGATACCATTGTGGTGATGCCTCCTGTATCTTCTTTCCACATTGGAGTTATACGACATAGCTGTGTGTAACAGCTGCCTTTATTGTGTTTGTATATTTCAATACTAATATGAATCATAACTCTTCTTATTACACGTTGGTTTCTACATTGTGTAACAGTGTTCTGTGTTCTGTTTTATTATTCTTAGTCCCTAAAGGAACAAGGGCCAAATGAAAAAAAAAAAGCATCTTGCTTGTTACTCTTTGGAATAAATATCATCAAAGTGAGTATCAATAGTAGCAGTGACAGGGTTGTTTTGTTTTTTTTTTTTTTTGGTCAGTTAAGGCTGCTGCTATACTCCCTGAATGTAGTTTCCATGGGGAAAGCAATTTTCCCCATGGTTTGTTGAAAGCTGGCATGGTAGTTTTTGTGCACAGAACACCTGTGCGCATATGTATATATGTAAATTCTGTGTACATGTGGTATCCAATGCTCTGCATACACACATGTACATAGGGCACTAGATACACATATCCACTGAGCATTACTTGCATGCATTTACCCCATGTCCATGTACTGCTCAATATATGTGTGTGCATGGGCAAAATGCTCTGTGTACATTGCACACGAGCATACATACACACACATGTACCTCAAGCGTTACATAGACACAGACTAGATACATGTTGCTTTCTGCCTTTATAGATCCTTGTCTTTGTTGTGGAAACTTGCATAATTTTTGTTATGGTCCCTCTTTCTTGTACAATTTTTTTTCTTATAGCAGTTTGACATGTCATCTTTTTTTGTTACCAAGCAATCAATGAATAAAACATTTAGTGGACACTAACTGTGCAAAAATGTATTTTTTGTGGCACTGAAATGTTTCTATTTTTCACTCTGATGCTCTTGGCACAGCCTTTTTTACAGGCATCAGATACAATGGAGCTATTATGCTGTAACTGCATTTTGTTTTTTGTTGCTTTTCTGGATATGTTTTATTGTGTGTGAGTATGCGTGTTCTGTTTTTTTTTTTTTTATGACTTTTTTTTTTTTCCATAGAAAAAGCTGTTTTACTAATGGTGTATTGAGCCAGCACATTTGCCTGTGTGTAAAATACCAGTGTACATGTGTGTAATGCTCTGTATACATCTGAGTGTCTGGGTAATGTTTACAGAAGTCGTACAGAAGATTGCCTACATACGCGTACATTGAGCCCTAGATGTGAACATACACAGAGCATTACACGCATATATACAGGCATTTGCTCTTGTGTCTATGTAATGCTCAATATGGGTGCACACTTGCAATTTTCTGTGTCGTACAGAGGATTGCCTACGCACAAGTACACTGAACACTAGATATGCATATACACAGAGCACACACATATATATACAGGCATTTTCTCCTGTGTCTATGTAATGCTCAATATGGGTTCACACTTGCAGTTTTCTGTGTCGTACAGAGGATTGCCTACGCACAAGTACACTGAACACTAGATATGCATAAACACAGAGCATTACACACATATATACAGGCATTTATTCTATCTGAGTAATGCTTAATATATGGGTGCACACTTGCAGATTTGCTTATTGAAATAAAACATTTACTTCACTGTTTTATAATTCTAGGCATAAGAATGGACTTTTGTTGGGTCCCATCTGACTGTGCTACAAAGTGGAATGAAATAGCACAGTCTTGCAAAAGAAGGAGCAAATAGAAACGTTGAACATTTATTAAACAATCACTTAGATTTGTCCTCTTGTGAATTAATCCAAATTATGGACAAGTATATACATATATGCACAATTTTTGTCAAAAAATGGCTACCATTGTGCCCAAGGCACATTGTTAGATTCATATATCAAGGCTGAATACATGGAACACTAAATATTCTCATGGCAGTACTTGTGTCTGCAGAGAAAACATTTCTGTGCATCATCTTTTGTTTGAATGTTCAGTGTTGACCTCACTCTATCAGGAGAAAGGTACTGAGATGAATAACTTTGATAATGTTAATACTGTCTTGTATGGTCCATATGTTGCTGAAATTGCCATGGCTATTTCACAATCACAGGTTGCAAAATTTTTAAAGATCAACAATTTTGTGTACCACTAGGGTATTTCACTTATGTAAATATGCATGAATCAGATGTGGGTTTGAAGTACTTACACGAATGGTAAGTTGTGTGTGGAGGTGTTTGTTTGCTTGTTTGTTTTTTCTTCCTTTTTTTCAAAGTGTCTAATATCATCTGACGATGAAAAGACATATATGCAATCACCTACATTTTACTGAGGATACATTTCAGAAAGAGACTACTTAAAGTGATGGGTCAAAAGAGAAGTACACAATGTTGAAGTAAAAAGCAGACATATACATGCAAACATCTTGTGTTTTTCTGCCTGCGGTCTCAAGCTTCAAAATAGATGAAAATTTAGTAATTGTATGATGCATAGATGCACTGAATTTGGAGCCATAAGAAGCACGCTTTCTGTTTTTCTTTCTATTCCCATTACACAGACATGTGATTGCGAAAAAAATGCTATGGTATTTAATTGAAAAAGCTTTAGCTTCAGGAGGCTGTCCCCTTCTCCCCCACCATGGCATTGCCTCTTGACCCCGGTGGGGAAGCTTTCAGTCTCCTTCTCAAAGAAAAGGTCATGCTGGTAGACATGTTCACAGTCTGGTGTTGAAGTTATTTCCTTCAGGGGATTGGGGATCGGGGATTATTCCATGGTTTTTAATCACAGTTTGCTTCGTTGGTTCATTGATGTTTAATCTCAACATTTACTGTCGGCAAAAGGGTAAACAATGAATGATTCATTATCCTCAGAACTTGTTTTTGTTGGCTTATCCTGTTTCAGTTATCATTCAGCTGAGTTCTTTAGGCCTATCCTTGTGTTATTCACAGGGATTATTCCATGGTTTTTAATCACAGTTTGCTTCGTTGGTTCATTGATGTTTAATCTCAACATTTACTGTCGGCAAAAGGGTAAACAATGAATGATTCATTATCCTCAGAACTTGTTTTGTTGGCTTATCCTGTTTCAGTTATCATTCAGCTGAGTTCTTTAGGCCTATCCTTGTGTTATTCACAGGCATTACATGTAAATATAATTATAAGCAAATTCAGCTTCTACCATACCCTGCTCTTCTTCCCTCGCATACATAGAACACAAATACACTGCAAATGAACAAAACACACACACAAAAAAAAACCACCACCACCCAAGAATAGACAAATCCTATTGACTTCCAACGTGGGAAAAATGGATGATAATGTTCTGTGAATAGCTTAATTAAAACAAACCACTGAACTGAACTGAGGTAATGCTTGGCATGTATGTGTGTATGCAAAACTCTGTGTTGTACAGAATACTGCCTTCACACGCATACATTGACCACTAGATATGCATATATACACATAGCATGACATGCATATATACAGGCATTCGCTCTGTGTGTCTATGTAATGCTCAATATATGGGTGCACTCTTGCAGTTTTGTGTGTAGATTGTGCATTACAGACTCAGAGCAAATGCCTGTTTTCTGCCTTTGTAGACAATTCAACTGACTTTGTTCTAGAAACTCCTGTGATGGTGTGGAGTGGTAGGGGGTGCACACGAAGACAGACCGATGATGGTGTGGAGTGGTAGGGGGGGGCACACGAAGACAGACAGACAGATGATGGGAGGTTCAGGCTCAGGAACCAAGGGACAACAGCCAGCCTAAGAGATCACAGAGGAAGGCGACAGCATGGAGTTTCTTCCCCTTTATTTTGCTTCCAAAGCCAAGAACACGCCCGCCCACCCACTCACTCAAAGTGCCAAAAAGCAAAAAGTGGACCACAAAGCCAGCAACACGATGCCGCATACAAAATGGCTTTGTGAGGCAGAACTGACAGAAAATTGTGCTGTCACAATTTCCGTGTTTTCTGGCTTGCTATCTGTACAAAGTATTTTAAACATATTTACTATTGATGAAAATCTTGGAATCCAAGGAATAAAATGAAGCATATCACATTTGGTAATTTTGTTGCTGTTCTAAGAGCAAATGGAAGAAGAATAAACTCACTTTTAATAAGTTTGTTTCACATTTTTATCTATCACAATAATAATTACCTAACAGCATAAAACAATTCTATAATGAATGAATAGCAGGCATTTCACTCCTTTCATATGAATTTCATTCTCCAAGACTGTGTCCGAGCACTGTCTTTGAAAATAGAAACAAAACACAACTGGCTTTCCCTTCTGTCTGGCTGTAGGCATGAGCTTTTGATTCAATCTTCGATAAAATGTACTCTGTTGAAACGTACTACTGGATAATAATTTCTATACACTTTCAGCTGTATTCATCATAGAAATGGAGTCATTCACTAGGTTTCGATTGGGAAGAAGTCTGAATTTGTAGAATGGCAATTTAGCGCAGAACGCCAACAATGACAGAGTGGAACAAAGAAGGCAACTGTTTGATCAAGATGGATATTGTCAGTCATGTCACATATTCGTAAGCATGTGCTGAAAATATCCTAAGCATGTGATATAGGAAATGAGAGCTTACAGACTTTACTTTTAATGCAACAGTTTAGAAAAAAAGACCGGATTTTTGGTCCAATATGGTTGTAATGAATATAATCAAATATATATATATATATATATATATATATATATATATATATATATATATATATATATATATATGCCGAACGATTAAATAGTGAGGGAAAACAAGTGCAGGCTAACATTCTTCTGTCATAGTAATAACAACTTGGCAAAGACTTGAACTTAAGAAGGGGGTTGATGATGAAGAAAATGGGAACATAACATTAAGAAAATATGTAATAAATATGAAAACCCTTCACCAGCTGCATGAGGGAACCATCGTAATCTCTCTTGAAGGCAGATCTATTGGTATTGCCTGCTCCTAAGCCTTTCGTCCACTGGATCGGACTCATCAGGGAGACACAGCTGATGTGTCTGTGCTCTTGGCGTCAAATAGAGACACACCACAGTCCATAACTCTGTGGTGTTCTCACCACCAAGGGTTCAAAAAGAATCCAACAGCACCCCCAAAGCAGCCAGCGAAGGGTAGTAGAATGAAACAAAACGAAAAAGTGTGGAGAGGAAAAAAGTTGCTGAGAAACTAAAAACATCACGCAAACAGTATAAAATGTAGGGGACAATCTTTGAGCCTACAATGCTTGAGGATCCATTCAAGGATGCAAGGGAGATCAAAGAATATGGAACAGTCTGTGTGGTCAGCTCTGCTGTTCAATAATAACCCAAGCATTGCTAGCAGAATTGTGCAGAACAACCTTTACTTAGATCTCCTAAGAGATGCACTCTCCCACTGATTGAACAAATATATACTGCCGAACATAAAATAGTGGGGGAAAACAAAGTGCTGGCTAACAATTCTTCTGTCATAGTAATGACTTGGCAAATATTTGAACTTAAGAAGGGGGCTGAAGATGAAGAAAATGGAACATAAAATTAAGAAAACATATAATAATAAATATTAAAACCCTTCACCAGCTGCATGAGGGAATCATCGTAATCCCTCATGATGGCAGATCCATTTGTATCGCCTTCTCCTAGGCCTTTCGTCCACTGGATTGGAACTCATCAGGGAGACACGGCTGATTGTGTCTGTGCTCTTGGCGTCAAATAGAGACACACCACATAACAGTCCATAACTCTGTGGTGTTCTCACCACCTAGGCAGCCAGCGAAGAGTAGCAACATGTGTTGCAGCAAAGCGTCCCAACTGCACAAAGTGTCTCAACTGCACAAAGCGTCCTAACTGCACAAAGTGTCTCAACTGCACAAAGTGTCCCAACTGCACAAAGTGTCTCAACTGCACAAAGTGTCCCAACTGCTCAAAGTGTCCCAACTGCTCAAAGTGTCCCAACTGCACAAAGTGTCTCAACTGCACAAAGTGTCCCAACTGCACAAAGTGTCTCAATGCAACACTTAGTGTTCAATCTTACTCCCCTCCTCAGCTCAAAGTGTCCCAACTGCACAAAGTGTCCCAACTGCACAAAGTGTCCCAACTGCACAAAGTGTCTCAGTGCAACACTTAGTGTTCACTTACTCCCCTCCTCAGCACCAAGTGTCGCACAGCACAAAATTTGACTTGCGACAGTTGATCGGCCTTGCCTGCACAAAGTGTCGCAATGGCGCTATTCTGTGCATGTATTGAGTGAGCAAGTGAGTGATGGTAGGTGAAGAGAAATACAGTGACATTGCCCAGATGAGGTCAGCTGCAGCATCCACATCAGCAGTATCACTGCACACCAAGAACAAGGAAAAGGTTACCATAGTATCTGAAATAGAGCTGACAGCTCTTTGCAAATTATTACATTTGGGCCTCATTTACAGTAAGAAAATCCATACTGCATCTTTAGGTCAAAAGTGTCACAAGCCATACCTTGATCCTTCACATACACATAGTACAGAATGCATCAATTAGACCTAGGACAAAGCACAATTTCAGATGAATATATCACATACACTCCTTTAAAATATAAAATGGTAATGTGCATACCAGTGTCTGTTCCTGAAATACTTCAAAATTTAAATAATTTCAATACTGTTGTTAGTAAAATTTTGTAAATAAGAAAAATTGGAGGAAACAAAAAGTGAAACTGTCGGTGTGTTTACTATAAATTTCCATGCCAGCCTGTTAGAGAATGAATGGTACTACTCTATGCCATGACTGAAAACAATTCATTAAACCATGAAACAGTGGCTGGAACAGTAGAACGCTGGACTAATGATCTTGGTAATGCAGGTTTGAATCTCCGCCAGATCGTTTCAGTATAGTGGAATTTTTTCCCTCGGAGTTAACATTATTTATGACTCCATTTCCATACAGTCCCTCAAATGAGACTATATAAACCAAGGTTCCATGTGTGTGAACGCACGCATAACATCTTGCACACACGTAAAATCCCATCACCAACTTTCAGAAGAGAAAGCTAGTTCGGCCGTTGGTATACATGACACATTACGCATAGCATGCACCTTCCCTGAAGCTGGAGTATGGCTGTCTTAATGCAGGATAAGAAACGGTCACACACACAAAACTCCACTACCTTTGCTGGGTAGATGGGATTAATCCTTGCCTGCCTATATTGGGAGTGTCCACAGGAATATCAGTTGGGTATGCGGGGAAAAGAAACAAAAAACTACCATACAACTGGATGCAACTGAAAGACAATGACATTCAACACACGATTATCAAACTTTTCATTACCTACAGCTCCTCTATGGGCAGCAGCATTATACACTGATCACAATGTGCTGCCTCACTCGGTGCAGCACTAAGTGTACAGCAGTGCACAACACCCGTTTTTACATTCTAAAACTAGCTTCACATATTCAAATTGAATTCATCTATTAAAAATACTGACAGAGACTAGCTCAAAGATCTACGACAGACATTCTTAAAAACAAAAAGAAAAAAGGAAAGGATAAACATGCTACAAAAACAAGTTGATAAATATAAGCAACTGTTTTGCAACCACAAACATTGCACATACACAGGGGAAGACTAGTTCCACCTAAAATGTGTATCTACAGATAGAGTTCAGAATGTCACTGACAGCTGCTGTTAAAGTGAAGAATTGGCTGCACTACAGTGCTATGACAACACCCATGATCTTAGCATCATCCAAACGCTTCCATCAAGCTTTAAACTGTTTCTGCTCTCTCATGCAAACACAGAGACAGATACACCTACTCAGAAAACAGTAGGAGGAAGAAATGCTCTGTTGCCTTCAGATGGTGCTGCCCAGGTAAGGGCTGCTGCTGCACTAAACATCCTCCTCAGGCAGATCAGCAGTTTCACTCTGGAAGAACAAAAAGATACCCTGTTGTTTTGAATTGCTAACACCAGAGTTGTTTTTTAAAAAAAAATACACATCTAAAGAAAATCCACACTCTACCTTTAGAAGTCTCGCAGGCCATTTCTTGAGTAATCATATAAAAAATGACGAATACTATGCATTAACACAAAACCAAGGACAGGCACAGTTTCATGTATACAAACAGCTAATCCATATACTCCTATAAACTATGCAAAAACACATACACACACAGTGGAAGTACAAAACAGGGAAAACACATACATATATAGCAGAAGAACAAAACTGTGGAAAAACATAAATACAGAGTGGAAGTACAAAATGGGAAAACATACACACCGAGTGGAAGTACAAAACAGGAAAAACACATATACACACAGTGGAAGTACAAAACAGGACAAACACATACACACAGAGCGGAAGTACAAAACAGGACAAACACATATACACACAGCGGAAGTACAAAACAGGACAAACACACACACAGTGGAAGTACAAAACAGGACAAACACACGCACAGCGGAAGTACAAAAAACAGGACAAACACATATACACACAGCGGAAGTACAAAACAGGACAAACACACACACAGTGGAAGTACAAAACAGGACAAACATACACACAGTGGAAGTACAAAACAGGGCAAACACACACACACAGCGGAAGTACAAAAAAGGACAAACACATACACACAGTGGAAGTACAAAACAGGACAAACACATACACACAGTGGAAGTACAAAACAGGACAAAACACATACACACACAAGGGTGACACTTTGAAAATCTGAAAAAACTGAAAATGAGGCAGGGGTCCAGGGGCCGCCCAGGCCCCGGCGGGGTGCAGGGGCAGTGCCCTGCTGGGGGGTCCAGGGGGCGAAACCCCCTGGCCGAAGACAATTTTATGAAATTTTAAGAGCATTTCATGGCCTCTCATGGCATCAAATTGGAAAATCAAAGCACAGCACTCACCTTACAACTGCAGCCTCTAATGTTCCACATGAAGGTCAATAGCTGCAGACAGCTCATCCACAAAATATGAAGAATCATTCTTTCCTTTGATGTACACTTTACATCCGAAAAAAGTCACTTTACCACTCAAAGGGAAACTGTACAGACTATTCACAACAGTCACTGCAAATTCTGCAAAGAAAGACACTGCAAGGTTTTTTCTTGTGGCAGTTCAACTCACTCTTGTCTCATGACATCGAGTTTCTTCTGGGAAAAAACACTCTTGAAGGTCTACTGGAAAAGCCGTTGACTATTAACACTGTTAAAACACACACACACACACACACACACACACACACAAAACCCTAATGACATTGTTTTTTGAAAAAATACTGACGAAGGTCAGCTGAGCCCTGAGCCTTTCTTTTTGTGGCTGTTTTGGGAGAGGTATCAGGTGGAGCAGAGGGCAGATTTGTGGATGAACTTCCCTGGGGGACAGTTTTCTGACTGGTGGACAAAGTGTCTGTGGGTGGAGCTGAACAAGATGTTGAGCTTTTGGCAGACACATTTCTTGCTGCAGGAGCACAACCTGGAGAGCCTGAGCCTCTGTCACAAGTGTCGGTGGGTGGAGCTAAACAAAGTGGTGTTGAACTGTATTCTGGCACATTTCTAGCTGCAGGAGCAACACCACACCGTATAACATGCCCAGACTTGCCCTTGCTCTTTGCCTTTCTTTGAAGACGTTCTGCAGCCTTTTGCAGCCTACACTCTTTTGCAGCTACTACTCTTCGCTTTTTTTTTCAGCCAGGAATTCTGTGTAGTTGCTCTTTGCCTTCACAACTGCACACTTCATGACAGGTGACACTTTCAGTTTGGTGGAAGTCAGATCTTTGGCTCTCAGAGCAGACTTGATGATGGCCACTGCTTCATAATTTTCCAGTGAGAGCACTGAACGACCTTTGGAAACTATATCATCCATGATATTAAACGATGACTCTACAATGGGTCCAGAAAATATTGACAGTAAGCCTTTCACCAGTTTTGTGAGAGTTGGAAAACGGCTTCTGCCTGCGTCATCTTTGCTTCTGAGGGCAAAAACATGTCGCCAGAAATCCTGATCAATTCTCATTGGACTGGTATTAGCTGCCTCCTCTGCCAAATGAGCAACCTTTCTGTCAATGGTGTATGCCCTAGCTTCCATGTCCAACAACCCCAGTTCTGTTTCTGGAATAACATTTGGCAAGTCCTCAGCCAGACGTGAAAAATTTGAAGACGTAAAACTTTTTGTGCAGACACTGGG
>JADBJO010026660.1:0-17500 GCA_016801955.1 Conus betulinus | reverse complement strand
CAACAACAAACAACAAAAAATCGCTGTGTCCATCCTGGATTTTATTTGTTTCTCATCTAAGGTTTACCGTTCACTTCTTCAGCTAAAGTGCCGTCTTCCCTTGTGGATTTTACACATGTCCAGTCCTGAGCTTGAAATTGAGCCTCCCCTGTTGCTCTTTCCTGCCTGGGGGGAGGGGGGGGGAACAAACTGAATTAGAACAGGAGGATGATGCCATCTTTTCGTCTGGCTCTTGTGTTCTCGCCAGCTTCTGTACCTTTACCTTTGTCAGACAGGTTAGGGGGGTGCACTGATGATAAGATTGGAGGTTTGTCCCATTTACTTGGTAGGGCTATTCAGGGATGCGTTATGTGTGGGTTGGGAATAGAATAAAAATGTGTGTGTGTGTGTGTTGTGTGTTGTGTGGGTGTTTTGTGTGTGTTGTGTGTTGTTTGTTTGTTGGTCACGTGTGTGTTGTCTTTGTGTAGGGTGGGGGGCGTTGTTCTAGTCCGTGTGTGTAGTGTGTTGTGTGGTGTGTGGGGTGTGATGTGTGGGTGTTGTGGGGTGGTTGTAGTGTGTGGATGTGTGTTGTGTGTGTGGTGTGTGATGTGACAGGATAGGGAGAAAAAGAGGCGGGGAGGAGAAAGAAGAAGACAGGAGAACAGGGAGAGATGAAAAGGCGGAGTAGTCAATATTCTCAAAAATAAATTTAATATTGGTGTTCAATATGTGATGGGTGTGGTGTGTGTGTGCACATGTGTGTGAATGGGTTTCCGGATTGTGTCACTCCTCATGGTGTATGTCTGTGTGTGTTTGTGTGCACAGGAGGAGTGGGGTGGGGGGAGGAGGGGACAGAAAAAGAGAGACCAGAAAAGAGTCCAGAGGGATGGAGGGAGGGAGAAAAAGGGGAAGGGTGATAAATAAAATGAATAGGGGAGTAAAAGGTATGAGAGGGCAGAAAAAGAGAAGGAGAGAGGTTTATACTGAGAGATTGGATAAGAGGGCAAGAGAAACAGAACCAGGACCAGGGAAGTAGACGGTAACATGGAAGGGAAGGGAGAGAGAAGGGTCATGAAGATACATAACCGGTAGCTGATACGGATAATTTTATTCACAATAGGCCAGCGCCCCCTCGTGAAGGGTTGCATCTGGAAAAGTCATACGTATTTACACCGGATTCAAAACCAACGATTCAATATTTTACATTAAAACCGAGGAACACATCGTAAACTTAAATGCTTTGTAGAGGTAAATGAGACAGATTTCTAGTTTTTTCGTTCATTATTGGAAGCTAGAAGTAAACTTAATCTGAAAAGACTTGGACATCTGTAGTATGATAAATGTAATAAACGTTTCTCTTTATTTCGTTTTTGATAAAAGACCGAACAGAAGCAAATGCCTGTTCATCTTCTTTCTCTTCTTTTACTTTACACAATGGGACAAATCCATATCTACACGGTAGTCATGTTGGTTTGTATCGAGCATCTGTGCACAGGCAATATCTGAAATACCCAGGTCTAATCTGTTCAATCATTATCCTGATATGTCCTGGTCTAGATTTTTAGCGTTAAATGCTGTTATATTAATCTATCCGCTTTTTGTGGCGAAAGTCTTATGTACCCCAACTAACTCTGTCACTATTCTTGACATAAAAAATCCCATGCTTTTGCCTACTCCGCAAAGTAACGAAGAAGGAGCAGGACTGATAGACAAGAAGACAAAAAACACCCTATAAACCTATTCCGACTTTTTTGGTGTCTTCATTGGATTTAATAAACCGTTCCCTTCTTCAAGCAAAATGTGCATTGTCCTATTTCCCCCTGGAGGTCACATTTCTCAGTCCAGTCCCGAGTCTTGACGTAACACTATCCCATGTGGTTCTTTCCTGCCTGAGTGGAGGGGGTGGGGGTGGAGGGCTTTTGCGTACGCAGGCCTGAATACTCCTGATTAATCCATATAGAATGTAACCTCCTGCGACACCTCCCAGTAGAGACAGGCAAGGATTAATCCCATCTATCCAACAAAGGGGAGTGGAGGTTTTGTCTGTGCATGATGTCAAAACAATGGACCGTTTTTACATCCCGCCATTAAGACCAGCCATACTCCATCGTGCGGTAAAGTTGCACGCTTGGTAGTAAGTGTCATTCACACCACCACCGGCCAAACTGGCCTTCTCTTTTTGCTTTTTTCCGAAAGTTGGTGATGGGATTATAAACGTGTTGCAAGATGTGTTTTATGCATTCGGTTTCACACCCGCGAACCCTAGTTCTATAGTCTCATTCCGAAGAGGACTGTATTAGGGAAATGGGGAGTCAGAACCACTGTTAATATCGGAGGAAAAAAACCCCTCCCCTAAAACGAAAACGGACCCGCGCGGAAGGATATCCGAACACCCGGCAAACCCCCAGATTAACGAGTCCGGCGTCTCAACCACTGAGGCGTATGCGAACGAATCATGGTCTGGGGAGATGATGAGTCACTTTTTCCTTCTTCTGGGCCCTTTTTAACTCCGCTAGCTTCTTTAAAGGACCTGAACTATGTTAAAAAACCAGGGGGTTGGGGGAGGTCTCCTGAATGATAGTTTGAGGTTTCGCAATTGATGGTGTGGGGAGGTGGTTGACGGTTTGGGCTAGGAGGGGGGGTTGCGGGGGCGGATTCATTGCAAAGAGGGATTTGCAATAGATATGTATAGTAGCTATGTTATATGCATGATAAATATGGATATGCAAAGGCTATACATGTAGGATGTATATATGTGTGTATGTTGTCCTGTTCTGTCTGTTTGGTGGGGTTGTCTGTCTGTGTGTCTGTTGTGTTGTCGGAAAGAGAACAAGAAGGAGAGTGGAGGAGGATGAGAGAGGGAAAGCGGGGGTTTAAGTGGAGGCAAACAAATTGCTTCATATGTAGTATGTTGTTAGTATAACTATTATGTGTGTATTTTTGGCGGTGTTTGTTTGTCTTTTGAGTGTTTTGCGTTTTGTATCGCGTTTGTTGTGCAGGAAGAGGGTGTGATGGGAGGGGCAGTCGTGTGGAGAGGATGGAGAGACAGAGGACCCTTGAACGAGGGATGAGAGAGAGGGGGAGAGAGAGATGAGAGACGAAGATGCGAGTGAAGGAGGAGGAAATAGGTAGAAGAGAGAGTGAGAGAATGCGAGAAAGGGAGGAAGAAAAGTATTAACAGACCGACTGGAAAGACTAGCAAGTGAGACGATGTCGAAAAGAGATTAAAGAAAGAGATGGAAAGAAATAGATACAGGGACATTGGAGGGGAAGGGAGGTGGTTGGGTGGGGAAGATAGAAGAGAAGCAAAGAGGCCCATCGTACACCCAAAACTGATGATGAAAAACTGTACTGTGGCACATTTAGGATGCGATTGCGTTCTTATTAAAAGCTCTACGATTTGTAATTTTCCCGTTCAAGCACGAGTGATAAGGAGCACTTTCCTCCCAGCGTTTTAGTCTGTTGGGAATAATGTTGACAATAAACATCTCCCTATCCCTCTCTCATTACTCCAAGTTCTTCCGTCGAATATGGATTGGTTGGAACGAATTCAGTTTCGGGTGGGAGCGGGGGGGCTGGGGTGGGGATGGGGTAGCGTCTTGGCGGGGCTTGATGAAGCGGGGGCGATGAGGGAGGCGATGGGGGGGGGGGACGGTATGGGGAGCAAGGGCGAGGCGAGTGGGGATGGGCGCGGTCTGAGGCCAGGGGTGGATGATGATGCGGCCCGATTTTTTTAAAATAGTATCTCTGTGTTCTCCATTCCAGAGCACCTTTATATACTGCCTTTACCATGTCGCCAGGGAAGGGCTTAGACCGTCCTTTACCTGTGGCGCGTCATTGTCGAATAATACGACGACCAGTTTCAATGATCGATGTTGTGCTGACTGCCGTTGTTGATTGTTGTTTTGTTGTTGACAGTTGTGGCGTCCGTCATCGTCGTCTTGGTTATGCCCTCCCTGTGCGTGCCTGTGGTGTGTCGTTGGGTGTGTGTGTGTGTGTGTGGTGGGGTGGTGTGTGTTGTGTTGGTGTGTGTGGGCTGTTGGCTGTGTGTGTTGGTGTGTATTGGGTGTGTGTGTGTTGTGGTGTGACCAACAAATCATCAGGAGCACCCTTTTTTTTCGTACTTCTTTTAGGTTTCGTATCTTGGTTTTGTTGTTGGTTTGTAAAGGAAACAATGCTGTTTAACGTTTCGAATGACATAACGTCTTGTGGTAAGGAGTGCGGATGGGGAGGCGTTCGGGGGGCTGGATGGAGGGTGAAGAGGTAGAGGATGGAGTCGGCGAGAAGAAAGGAGGGGCTAGGGGGATGGCGCGAGGGGGGGGCCCTCGTTGGGGGAGTGTGTATTATGGAAAAGCGAAGAGTACAATAACATGTTTCGTTCCCTCGGGAAATTTTTTTTTTGTTTTTTTTTTTGGCTCGTGAAATTCTTATGTTTCATCCAATACTGTGAAAACCAACACAGGAACACAGCAAGGTATTGAACATAGGACGGCTGATACATAACGTCCCTCCTCTTTGTTAGCGCAACATGACACTGGCGCGCTGGTGGATTTTGGCTCATACTTTGATGAGTTTGGACACGCGGGATCAGAAGACCATTAACCCCTCAAGAAATTTGACTGGGAAGAGATAGGAGGTAGAGCTTTGGACATTGCGAGCGAGACTAGGAGGAGGGTGGGTGCGGGCCGAGCGATGTGAGGCGAAGAACAAACGAGCGGAGAGCAGCGACATTCTGATATATGTAGTGTGCGAGAAGTGGTGGATGTTGGGGTTAGCTGTTTTTGGGGCGGTTTGCTTGCTGTTTAGGGATGGGACCTGCATAGATTTGTAAAAGGCTAGGGTAAAGTCTTGAGCTTATCGGAGCGACACAAAACTGCCGTTATGTGGATTTTATTGTATTTTCAACCGGAAGAAAAAAAAAAAAAATCACGAAAATAGTATTTGTCATTCCTGTATTTGTCCAGCTGCATGCTGGACAAGCAAGTGCTGGGAGGAAATTGTTTAAGGTGCGAGGTGGGCGTGCGGGATGGGGCGTGGGCGCCGTGGCTGGGGTGGGAGAGGATGACGTATGAGGGAAGGGAGGCGAGGTTTGCGTGCAATTTTGCACACACCCCTCCCCCCCCCAGGGGAAAGTTGTGGATTGACAAAGGGTTCCTAAACGGACATGCATACGCCATCAAGAAGTGTTGGTGTCTCATTTCTGTAGGGATCTTCTGTTATATCGTAATTTGTCTGCGCCTTTGGTCAGTATTATAGTATCTGTCTGTCTGAAGGTAAGCGATCTCTTAACTCAGTCTTGACTATGTTCTGGTATGTTTGTATGTAATGGTCAGTTTGTTTGTATTCGTTCTCTATTGTATTCGAAGTTTTATCTGCGCTGTAGCTGTTTCAAATTGCCCTCTACTCTCTCTCCGGTCTATCTCCTCATTATCTCTCTCTCTCAGTATCCCACCTTTCTTTTTCTCTTCTCCCTTTACACACTGTTGTCTTTGTTATTCTCTTTCTGTTCAAGTCCTTCTCTGTATTCATACTTAGGTGTCTCCCACCCGGTTTTTACGCTCCCCACCCGTTCGCGTCTTTACTGACCTCTGTTTCTCTGTCTGTCTCGCTCTCTCTCTTGGTCTTTCTCTCTCACAACCTTCTCTCTCGCTCTCTTATCGCTCTCTCTCTCTCTTTATCTCTATGTGCTAGGGGATCTCTCCTCTATCTCTCTCCCCTTCTCTATCACTCATATCTTCTCTTATCTATTCATCTATCTCCTCTCTGTCTGTTAGATCTTTGTTCTACTAGCCTTTCTATCTCATCCTCTATCTCGCTCCTTGTCTATCCGTCTCCCTGTTATCGTCCCCAATTTATCTCTCTCTCTAGTATCTCCTATCTCTCTCTCTTCTCATCCTCTCTCAACACACACCACCACACACACACACACACACAAACACACACACTAAGCCCCTCTCCTCTCCTTCTATCTCTTCAACGATTGTCTTATCACAGTTATGTTTGGTGTTGTCCACTTGTGGTCACAAAATCTCAAAGAATGTCTGGTTTTCATGGTTTTTTTTTCCAGTCTGCGGAACTTCCAGCAGGAAACTCTCTGCCCTTGTTCTGACACTCTCCCTCTGAACAGAGGGAGCCACTGAACTAATAGGCCCACAACTAGTTGTCTTTCCCTAGTATAACCCCTTCTTCGTTCCAGTGAATGTCCAGCACAGCAAAGGGCATCAACAAACACCGCCTTTTTATCCCCAAGCACACACTCCCACCCCCCGCTTCCAACCCCTTGCCAGGTGTGTGATGCTGCCTGCTTTACTGATAATAGCCAGCCTGCTCTCCGTGTTGGTTTGGTTCTTGGTTTTTAGATAATTAAGATCTTTAAAACATTATCGCCAAGCAGAAAAATCTAACGAAGCACAGGCAAAAAAACGACACGTTTTTTTTGCGACATTCTCGGGTCTTGCCTACAGGGCTAAGGATTAAACACTTACATGCGCGCGCGTATCGACGCGGCTAGTGTGCACGCGGCGCGGGGCGCACGCGCACACACACACACACTGAACAAAATTATCACACACCACAAAGATATACACACACACACAAAACACACACACTACAACACACACATACACACACGCGCGACACACAACACACACACATCACACACCCACACACACACACACACACACGACACACACAAACAACCACAATACAAACACCACACACCACACACACACGACACCAACCTACACACGAGAGTGACCGAGAAGCATCTAGTTTCAAGAGATCAGATAGAATTAGATAGATCTACTAGATAGCATAGATAGAAGAGATAAGGGTAAGAATTTAGTATGATAGATAAGAATAGATAGATTAGATAGACGACAGCACAGACAGACGACTAATATATTAGCTATAATATGCTATATGTATGTGTGTATGACATCACAAATGCCGCTCGGCAACAAACACAATAGTTCAGTTTTTTTTTTTTTATAGTAAATGTTCCGAAGACAATCAACGATATAGTTAAGGGAAATACTACATACATCCTTCAACCCGAAAGGTAAGAAGTAGGCTGGAAACAGAATAAATGTTGGCCTAACAGTTGAATGCAATTGCGGAGTTGAGCCCTGGGTACAAGGATTTGCTTTTTTAGTCACATCTGTACACGTGGGGACAAGCTTGTCTTTATCTTTATTTTACTGCTATTATCTGCTCGCCGCAGTCTCCTTGGACAATGAGCATTCACAGGACAGCCCCACCCCACTCATGCCAGCATATAACATCCGTACAGTGTTTTCGGTCCCGCCATTTATATTGTCAAATGTCTTGTAAAGAGAGGAAACGGAATAAAGCCACGTGCGAAAATGGTCGGTGGGATGTGTGGGATTCTGAAGCTAGAGCCAAAAAAGTAAAATAAAGCGAATATGTTCTTCTTGGCTGTGATGTTCTGGTAATCTATTGCCTATCTTGAGTCTGGAAATATATTTAAGTTTCCTGTTTTCGCTCGGCTTAACAAAGTGCAGGGGGGCTGTCTGTGTTATTGTTGAAACTAGCGCCCCCCCTTGGTCTCCTCTGAAAGAGAGGTTAGACAGGTAAACAGACAGACATGTAGGCAGGACAGGCAGGCAGGCGGCAGGGCAGACACTCGAGGGAAGAACGACAAAGAGAGAGAAAAAAGGGGGACAGAACACAGAGAGAGGGGCCCACTGACCTCTCTACAAAGGCAATATAATTGTAACCAAGCTTGATCTAGTCTAAGATGCTGCTTTTATCGAGGTGATGAGTCGAGTCCCCGCGTCGCTGTATGGTCATATGCGATACCCTTGACCCTAGCCTTGGACCATGAGCCGTGAAAGTAGCCGTTGACAAACAGTCGCTGTGTAATGCTTTTTATATAGGTGGATGTGATGAAAATGCTTGGCCCACGAGGCCGTCAGATCATGAAGTGAGATCATGCTGGCACGTGATACATGCTGCAAATCAGAAGAGGATAGAATTCAGTGCTGAAGGGCGACCTGAAGGAGAAGGAGAGTTGGGGGGTGGGGTTGCGTGTTAGAGGGTTAGAGAGGGAGGGCCGGAGGTGCGAGGGACGAGAGGGGACAGAGAGAGAGAGAAAGGAAAGAGAGAGATGGAGGGAAGAGAACGCGAGAGAGGGAACGAGCAGAGGTCTTTTAGAGAGACGATTGAGAATTGACGGGAAGAAATGAGAGAAGAAGCGCCTGCGAGAGGGGACGAGGGAGGAGGGAGACCGGAGAGGAGAGTGGGGCGACGAGATATGAGTATTAAGAGAGAGCAGAGGGGGACGCGAGAGGGCGGAAGACAAGTAAGAGCAGAGGGAGGCGAAGAGAGAGGAGGGGATGAGGAAAGAGGACGGGAGGGCTGTGGAGGGGAGAGAGCGAAAGGAAGAGAAAGAGAGATGACGAGGAGATGAGAGGGGGGGGGAGGGAGGTGGGGACGGAGGAATAAACACAGGGAAGAGACAGAGAGAGATCTCGCGCCGAGGGTATATGAAGAAAGTTTAGTGAGAGATAGGGCGGAGTGGGCGAGAGGAGGCTACGATGAGAGAGAATAGAGACAGAAAGACAGCCAGACAAGACAGTCATAACAGACCGATATTAACAGCCATTTGGCTGTTAGAGGGCGATTGTGGCGAACAATTCTGGTTTCATGAGCGAAAAAGAATGAGCTCAATGACAGGTATTTTATCGTTTGTTTTTTATATACATCTTGCCCACAGTGAAGGGCTCGAGGGGGAAAGCGAAGAAAAGAAATTAATGTAAACATTTGCAAAAGTTAGTAAACAATCCAACCAGATACAGCGAACACTAAAGTGCACGAGTAATTCGCTATAAACACAGGTGCACAAATCTGCTTCAGAAAAAAAAAAACAATCCAGACGGAGGAGGGAGAGGGGAAGGGGGTGGCGGGGGGAGACGGAGGGAGAGGAGAGACATGAAAGCAGGACAGAGACAGAGCAGAGAGATGGAGGAAAGAGGGAGAAAGCAGACAGAGAGAGACAGACGACAGATGGATGATGGGAGAGAGGAGAGAGAGAGCGAGAGAGAGAGAGAGAGAGCTTGAGAGAGATAGACAGAAGAGAGGACAGAGGCGTGCGACTGGAGAGAGATCCGAGAGATAGACGGAGAGGAGAGGCGGAGCGGGAGAACGGGTAGGAGAAATAGCTAGAGTGAATTTTTATTTTAAAGATGGGTTGATACAGAAATGAGCATACGCATAACTTTTTTTTTTCCATCCAGCCCACTAGAGAGAGAGAGACCGAGAAGCGTGCTTCCAGATAGAGAGACATCGGATGGACTTGATAGGAGGGAGGACTGCACATGAGATGCAGAGGACCTAATGGAGGATGGTAGAGTAGAGAGAGACGGAGAGAGAAGAGAGAGAGAGAGAGGGAGAGAGAGAGAAACGAATGCGGAGGATAAGAGAGAGAGTGGATGAGAGATGACTAGAGAGCGCATCGAGGGAGGAAGAGAGAGAGAGAGAGTGAGCGAGAAGATGCGGAAGAAGAAGACGGAGAGAGAGAGAGATAGAATTAGCAGAGAATCTTCATTTTCTCCATACTAGACGCGAGATAAGTGCAATGACTAATTATTACATATTATTTTGCGGGACTTTTTGATTCATGCTCGTTTTTGTTCAATGCTTTGTAAAGGGTGCGTGCATGGTTTTTGTTTGTTTTTACTCTAGAGAGGCAGTGGAGGGAGGAGGGTGAGAGAGGAAGCGAGACGAGAGAAGAGAGGAGGAGAGAGAGCAGAGAGAAGAGAGGAAGGAAGAGACAGGCAGACAGACAGACAGAAAGGACGAAACAGAAATGCATACAGACCCGACAGACAGACAGAAAGAGGAATTTTCATTTTCCTTAGATGAAAACAAATGGCAATGACAATCTCACATATTTGCCGCGAGGAACGTCTTGTTGTGTAGCTCGTATGTTTTGTTTTTTTCTATTTGTGGAGAAGGGCTATGCACATGTTTTCTTTTATTCCTAGAGAGAGAGAGGGCGGAGGGGAATGAGGAGGAGCACAGACAGACAGACAGACTGAGACAGAGACAGAGACAGAGGCACACAGAGAGCAAGCGAAAGCGATAGAGAGGAAGGGGGGAGGGGAGGGGGTTGTAAGGGAGGGGGGCGCGAAGGAAGCAGGCTGGAAATAAGGGTGCTAGGGATAGGGATGGGGGTGGGGGTGGGCGGCAAACAAACCAAATCAAGGAAGAGGAACAATCACCACGTTTGTCTAGGAATTTCCAAAGATGGATGGGCACCCAAGAGGTGTGATTTATGAAGAAGACACACCAGCACGCCTGTCGACACAAATTCCACCCGTTCCCCCTCTGCAGGGAGCAGTTTACCTCCCGGGTGTCGCTGTCAGCGCTGTGTGTGATGGAGTTGCTGCTACCTCCCCCTGTCTCCTCAAGTCCGGTTGATCTTGTTCTGGGGGTGTGAACCATCCGTGAACAAATGAGTACCAGTCTATGTACGTGTCTATTACAGTGTCCACCCAGGGGAAGATGAAGAGCACCACCTATTTGTCTTTATTCATTTCTGTCTGTCAGCATGTGCCACCACGTAACTCAGTGGTAGAGTACCAAGTTTTGATGATTGATTGATGTTTCGAGTT
Source organism: Conus betulinus (assembly GCA_016801955.1). Taxonomy (NCBI): domain Eukaryota; kingdom Metazoa; phylum Mollusca; class Gastropoda; order Neogastropoda; family Conidae; genus Conus; species Conus betulinus. The sequence continues at coordinate 6,884 of JADBJO010026660.1, read as the reverse complement.
CGAATCCCGCTTTGCGCCTGACATTAGCGTTTTTACTACATTTTTCCCCTCCACTACCCCCGCCTTTTTTTTTCTTTTTTTTTTTTTTCTTTTGTTTTTGCTACATCTACAAGTGTTTTTCTGGTGTTTTCTAAGCGAGTCGACTGGAGGCGTATAATGAAGCAATTTTTTTTGTGTGAAAAAAAAGGTATCAGTTCTGCAAGACAATCCACCCAGACAATACAGACAAACAGATCCCAGGACAATACACGATGCGTTTCGACCTCTTGGGTCTTTTTGAGGCAAAACAAACAACGTGTAGGACAATGACAATGGAAACGAAGAAATGAGCAAACACTTATCTTCTCACCTCGGCGCAAAAAACGGGTGTTTGCTGAATGAAAACGAGGCCGTTTGGGGAAGGGGAAAAATGGGAGTTGAAATAATAATGACAACAATAATAATAATCATGATAACAATAGCAATAATAGTGATGATAGTGATGATGATGGAAAATATTCAAATGACAGGTGGAGGGATACTGTTACTTTTGGTGATGATAGGACAATAGTAGTTTGCAGTATTAGTTGTGGCTGAACACAGAAGGGAAAAAGGAGAGGGGTTGGAGGGTAGTAGAACACAGCAGGTGTGTGGTTGTGTGTGTGTGTGTGTGTGTGTGTGTGTGGTGTGTGTGTGTGTGTGTGTGTGTCGATGTGGGTATTAGGTCATTTTGTTTCGTTTTGTGTTTGTTTCGTTTCGTTGTTTTGTCGTCATCCTACGGGTTATAGGGTGGCTTACTGCCTCTGGTGGAATGAAATTTGACGTGCGCACTGAGTGAGCGTTGATGGCTTTTTTTTGGATTCCCCCCCCCCCCACCCCTTCTCTCGCTCTCTCTCTCTCTATCTCTCTCTCATCTCTCTCGCTATCTCTAATAAGAATATCTCTCTCTATCTCTCTTCTGTGTATAGCCTCTCTGCGGGGATGATGTTTGTGTTTGTGTGTGTGTGTGTGTGTGGTGTGTGTGTGTGTGTGTGTGCGTGGTGTGTGTGTTTCGTGTGTATACGCTCATCTTTGTGGAATCTTCATTTTTTTTTAAATCCCAACTGATTTTTTGTTGCTTTTTTTATTTCTCAAACTCTGTAGTTTCATGTCCTTCTGTACATGCCTGACTCTGCTGACCGTTTCGATGTTCCTCTTCACGTCCCATGTCCTTGGTGAGTTTTTTTCTCGAGGTCGTCCGTATATCGGCAAAGTTCATGGCGAATGTTGTTGGGACGGACGTGGTGGCGTAGTCCGAAGGGGGAACGCTCACTCACATCGGGCTCCCTGACCTAAATAGTCATTGCTGGGCATAGCAGGTGGTGTCCTGTGTATGTCGGACAGAAAACAGACACCACTGACCAACACTGAAAGTGACTAGGCAGCAGTGCAGTGTCTCCTCTGGTGGGTCGCCTCAAGGATGACTTGACACTGGGGATCCATGTAGATCGCTAGGGCCGGGGCTGTGACGCAAGAAAGCTAGGATCTGGCTAAGAACCAGGAAACCGGAGGGAATGGCATGGGGGTAAGGCCACTGGAGTGGAACGGAAGTGCAAGACAGAAAAAAGAGAGGAGGGGGGGGGGGGGGGGGGCGTGGGGGGAGGCGGGGGGGGGGGGGGGGGGGGGGGGGGGGAGGCGGGGGGGGGGGGGGAGGGGGGGGAGGGGAAGTCTCATCTAATGGTTCTGATCAGGCTGGAGGCTTACACCTACACACACGCTTTCATTCTTGAGAGAGAAATGTCCTGTTTTGTAACCCTGATTGCCGCAAGCGTGTGGACTGAACCCCTGACCAGTGGATCAAGAGAACAACGTTTCACCCCACTGCGCCAGCGAAACCCCCAAAGTTCTCAGCGACAGGTGGGTGTATATAACGAAGCATTGTCTGAATTCGACGTTTCTGGAACTGGAACTGGAACTGAAAGTTTGCGGCTCCTCCTAAACTCGGAGGTACAGCACGGAAACTCAAAGTCGGATAGTTGGAGTTCAAATCCTAGGCTTACAACGGAAAAGATCGGCAGTGTGGCCGTTCACTCTTGTTCTGATGGGGGCCTGTGTGGTGTTGGATTTATTTTTCCAACTACTGGGATGATTATTGGTCTACTGAAATGAGTCTTGAAATGATGTGGACAAGAGATGGTCTTTTTTTTTTTCTGTTGAGTGTTGTCAAAACTAAAGAAAGTTATTTTCATGTTATCCGAAAAGCTGTCTGACTTTTTTGAAGCTGGGGAGATAAACCGAAATCCTTCGGTGTACAGGTAGTTAGCGCACGGCAAAGACCCCCGGGCAAGGATGGAGAGCAAAATTCTGTATGGAAATCTTCGCTGAATTGGTCAACAGGAAAATACCGCCACAGGCAGAGGGGAAAAGGGGGGGGGGGGGGCGGAACAGACGAGTGGCAATGGAACTGTTTCTACACACCCCTCTCAGGGGGAGAGCAGAGCCGTTGAAGTTCAAACGGACAACTCTGAATGTTGTGAATTTTTTCAATACAAAACAATATGATCAAAACATACTAGAATATAGTATCGGCTAATATAATCTCACCTAATCTAACCCAATCTGATGCATAAAGTAATCATCATCATCATCATCATCATCATTATCATCATTGTTGTTGTTGTTGCTGTTATCGGTTTTATTATATCAGTATTATTGTTACTGTAATTATTATCATTATATTAGTTATTATTATTATTATTATGTTGTTGTTGTTGTTATCCGTATCTTCCCACCATCAACCATGAGGGCAGGACAAGAAGAGCCTCTGAGTGTGCGATTTTTTTTTATCTCTTCTCCATTATTAATGTTGATCAATGATAATGATACTGTGGCCGTCCATTATGATCTGATCCTACATGATAAGGCTCCTTTTTGAATAAATAAATCATCTTGCGGCGGTCAGCAGGCCCCGAGATACACAGGCACCTGCGGGCTTGGTGCAACAATTCGAGCAAAAACTGTCAAAAGACGCATCCTTGAACAGGATGAAAACTCTGTCGCTCCGCGTTTGCCATTTGTGGACGTGGTTACTATCTACAGTGTTGCTCATTCGTAGTGCCATCCTTGCATTTGTTTTCCTTGTTTTGTTTCGTTTTGTTTTGTTTGCTTTAAGGATGATTTCAGGAAACATTTGTACCTTCAGTAAAAGGAGGACATAGAAATTGAAAATTTATGAATATAGTTAAAACATTACAATGCACTCTATTTATTAAATCGTGTGGTTGTTGATTCTCTTTTTTGGTCACAAACGGAATTGATTATGAAAGAACACCAAACAATAGAACACAGATTAAACCAAGACGCTCTCTGTACTGTATCACAATCCATAAAATATAAACAAATGAATGAATAAAGTCCACCCGCTGAATATCCATTAGTTCTTGGTCATATAGACTAGCATTCCGAGAGGGAGTCAGTGAAGCATAAAGAAGATAATGGAAACACTAGAGGAGGGCAGAGGCATACCTCAAGAACAAGCGGAAAAATAAGAGAGTTTGGACGAACCACAAGAACACAGCAAGAAAAGAGAAGAAAGGGGGAATACTATTTTTTTCTTTCTCATTTGGTTTCCAGTGAAGAAAGCATGTTAGGCATTGCAATTTATGTAAAAGATTATCTTGACCTGCAAGTAACTGCGGAAAAGAAAGAGAGAAAAAGGAAGATTTAAAAAAAAAAAAGCCTGCTCTTTAACGCCTGATAAGATCCACGAGAGAATCCAATTCTATTTTTGATGGATCCCGAAACCTACGACCCTTCAACCTGCTAACCGAGACCCTACCCCCTATAGTTCAGCCAAGTAAATATCACTAAGTTTTTATTCCGGGTACAAATCTGGTTAAAAAAAAAAAAAGAAGAAGAAGAAGAAAGAAAGAAAGAAAGAGGGGTAAAGAAGAAATAAGACAGAAGGGAAAAAGAAAAGAAACAAAGACAAAAAAGAAAGAAAGAATGAATGAATGAATGAAAGAAAGAAAGAAAGAAAAAAAAATAGAAAGAAAGAAAAAATAATCCGAGAAGAGAGAAAGAGAGAAAGAGAGAGAGAAAGAAAAGAAAGAGAAGAAAGAAAAACAGAAAGAAAAGAAAGAACGAAAAAAGAAAAGAAAAAAGAAAAAAGAAAGATAAAGGGAAGGGAAAAAATCCAAGTGTATACGCATACGTCAGAATGACATCCACCTTTATTCTACTTGAGAACAGACTGAAATGAAATACAATGAGTCAGACAACCTTCTCCCTCACCTCAGAAATCCAACGCCCTCCTCCTCCCCCATCTCAGTCCTCCCGACCTGCTCTGCTCCCACCCCACCCCCCCAACCCCACTCACTCTCTCTCTCTCTCTCTCTCTCTCTCTCTCCTATTCAAAACGGTTTGCATGACAGAGATTTAGTTCTTCCTTACCGGCCACAACGGAGGGACCTCTCTACTGGGGCCAGACGCTGACATAAAAGCCAGGAAATGAATTTGGGATGGGGGTCAGCCACCTTCCAGGACGGGTAATCAAGATCGTCTGTCCCACCGGCGACTGCCATAGTGTTCCCAGCTGGTGTTGCAACGTGCTCTCTCTCTCTCTCTTTCTCTCTCTCTCTCTCTCTCTCTCTCTCTCTCTCTATCTATATATATATAATATATATATATATATATATATATATGTATATATATGGGGGAGGGGGGGGGGTATACGTGCGAGCCGCATATATGCGTGTGTGTATGACTTTCGTGTGTGCATGTACGTGTGAGTGATGTGTGTGGGTGTTGGGGGGGGGGTTGTGTGCGTGCGCGCGCGCGCGCGTCTTCACGCATACGTGCTGTGTGGGTTAGTGGGAGAACGCCCTTTGTGTCTTTGTGTGGTATATGTCTTTGTGGTATCTTTGTGTGACTTGTATGTGGGTATGTGAGTGAGTGTATGTATGTGTGTTTCTATAAGTGTTTGTGGTGCAAGCATGTATGTCCGTCTGTCTCTCCGTGTGAGGCGTGTGCGTACATAGCTACTTTTCAAACAAAGACATTGTATTTTCATTACCTAAAGAATGCCCGAAGTCAAAACCATTTAATGAAACTAACATAAGAACTTGTGGAACCCTAGAATTCAACGAACATCAAATTGTGTTTAATCATTGTGCTTCTGGTACCGTTTTTCTATCGGCCTATTTTTCTCGGTAGTATTTGTTTACACACACACACACACACACACACACACACACACACAACACACACCACACACACACACACACACACACACACACACCACGCACACACACGCACACACACACACAACACGCACACGCACGCACGCACGCATGCACGCACGCACGCACAGAGAGAGAGAGAGAGAGAGAGAGATGAGAGAGAGAGAGAGAGAGAGACGCTTCAGACGCTTCAGATACGTTTTTCATTGACAATGGCCTTCATAGCCTTTATGTCAAGGGGGGTATACATGAATATTGGCAGCGCCGAAAAAAGAGGATTTTTTTGTTTTGTTTGTTTTTGTTTTGTGTTTTTGATGTCCAGGCCTCTGCGCCACCTCAGAGGCAGTGCACCCACACCGTTAATTCCGACACCCCCATCCACAGCCACAGCCCGGTCAGCCCCGCCGCAGCCCCGGCACCGGCAATCCACAGGGAGCAGTCAATGTCAAGTCGTCAGGAGGCAACGCACCGGAGGAGACACTGCACTGCTGCCGATTCACTTCGGTGGTGTTCTGTAATGTCAAGTACTGACGACAATAATTGCTTAGTCGCGGAGCCGGCGTGAGTGAGCTCTCCCTCCGGAGGGGCACCACCACGTCCGTCCAACGACAGCCCCCATGGACTCGCTGATACCGGTGACCCCGACGGAACCAAACCAAGGCACAGACGTGGAGAGGACATCGAAACTGAGGTCACCATGAGAGCAGGGCATGAAGGGCCACAGAACTTGAGACATTTTTTTATGCTGATCGATGAGAATGAGGATGGATGATTAGATGATGCTACGGAAACTCATGCAGCCGTTCGGGGCAGAAAAAACCCACATGACTCTGATGGGATTCTACCCACGACCTCTCAGCCGGGAGAGTCCGCGACGCTAACCACTTCGCCACGGCGGCTGGTTCCGAAAAAAAAAGAGTTTATGATGCAAAGAAGCATAAACTGCAACGGATTACGTAAATGTTCATGAGTAGGCTCGAAGCCATGTAGAAGAAAAAGAAAATAATGACGGTTTTTTTCGTCACTCCAAATGAATTTGTAATTCTTTTTTTCTTAAAGTCACAACATGATCATAAACACAAGTGCCTCACCCAAGCACATATATTCACTGTCATAAATCTGTCCTGCACTGTCACATCTATCATCACCGTCCGCTTCATCTTTATCTATGCTAGTGCAGAAAAGAAAACCTTTTCTTAATCAGGTCATCAGGCTAACGGAATACATAAAAAAAACCACTCAGACATTAGAAGTTCTCACCGAGCATTTCTTTTTCCTTATAGTAGATGTTCTGCAACATACTCAGCCAGTATAGTTACTATATGTTATTGTCAGAGGACAACAAAACTATATAGGTTATGATTTTCTGTCGCAGTAATATTGAAAAGTTGAGACTTCTGCCAGATATCGTCATAAGCTGCACAACAGAATATAAAGTGATCATTTTCTCTATCATACCATCTGTACACATTACACACAAATCGTCTACAGTGCCTTCGGGATTAAAAACCATCTTTGTTTGCATTTAGTCCAAGTGTCCTACTTCTAAATCTAGCAAGCACATCCCGTGCCATTTATTGGTAACCACAGTCAGCCATTTTTCAGGTTGTAAGATACTTTAAACGAGTGGAACGGGGAATACTTCATTTTCATCTCATGTTATAAAATTGGCAATCCAAGAGAGAG
>JADBJO010026659.1:0-22261 GCA_016801955.1 Conus betulinus | reverse complement strand
AGAAACTGGAATCCAAGTTCAACTAGATCTTATATTTTAGACGATGTAGTCCCAAAACAAAACCGTGCTGTGAGTATTCTGAGATTTTGAGCTTGAATTACATCCACGCATCAACAATGGAATAAGTTTCACCGTAATCAAGACAATTAATTTGATTTTTCTTTTCTTGGAAAAGAAAGAAAGAAAGAAAAAAGAACAGAAGCAGCAGGAACATGTAATCATTATCAGGACTGACCATCACCACCACCAAAGGGTCCAGAGACAAAAACAAACTTGAGAATAAAAATGATATTGAAACTGCTAAAGATTCCATGACAAACAAACAAAACAAATGGCAAAAATCAGTCTTAGACAGAAAATAAAAAAATCAACTGAGAAGAAAGTTACTAGAGCGTACCACTGGACGTGTTCATTCGTACACCAAACTCCGACTCCTGTGAGCCGCAATGAAATGAAGAGAGCTTAAAATTAATATGCCAAATGTCTGACAAAACGAGTTGTGTGCTCTGTCATTCTGTCCGACCCATTTGGTATATCCGAAAAGACAGAGACATCAGGAGAAAACCGAAATATATTTCTTCTTCCGCTTCTTCTGTGGCTGGAAGATGATGTTATTAGCGAGATAAGAGAGTTTGTGGCCTTTTCTGTTATCAAAAGGAAGGGACCTTTTCAGTCGATCAAAATGAGCTGACCTACGAAACACAAATTGGCCTAATCTCATGGGAGAAGAGGAAGGAAATGTGTCAAAAGGCTCACAGTCATAAGGTTAATAGCTTTGCGACCTCAGTATGAATGACGGGTTCACAACACGAGAAGTTTTGGGGGGGGAAATGTGACGATGCTGAAGATGAAGAACGACAGAAAAAGAAGACAAGGCAGAAAAGCGAGGGAAGACGTGGGTGTTGTCATACAACTGAACAAAATCACAATCATTCGAAGAACAGACGAACCTGCGACAAAACGTTGCAATGGCAAGGGATTTAAAAAAGAAAATTTAGATTCAATTAACCACGATAAATGACTAAAAACAAATCACTATGCCTTAAACTACGTTTCTTCTCCCGAAACCAGAACACATTTTGGGCAGTGTTAATAGCTAAAGTGCATTTATTACGCGCACGCTTATTTATCTTTTTTCTTAATGTAACAAACCATTGTGATCAACGTCGCCATCTTTTTGTAAACAACGACAACAATAGCAACGGTTGTAATAACACAGCAGGAACATTTACATCAACTTCATCACCACACCCTTCCCCATTACCCACAACAGCAGGAACGACAACTAATCAACCAGAACGTTATCAGTTTACTGAAACGAAAGCAAGATTTAAAGCTACCTAGTGTCATGACTGTCTGTGTTATTCAAAGGGAACAAAACCTAGAGACAAGCCCAGTGATAAATCGGTGTTTAGTGTATTCCTAGACAGGCGAAGAAGAAACGCGAGGGTGTGAAGAGCAGCAGTCAATCAGCCAAGCTCTCTGACTACAGGCGTTTTCAGCTCTGTCTGTCATTCTGTCAAATGGATTACTACTGGGACTAAGGTAAAAAGGCGGGAGCTAACAAAGTTCGGGTTTGTAAAAGTAAAATCTACAAAGAAACGAGATTAGTTACCGCCACACACACAGACAAAACAGATTACAGGACAAACTGCATTTCGATCTCTGAGTCTTCTTCAGGCGAAAACAGACAACATTTAGGACAGTGAACACGAAGAATGAAGAACTTTGTAAAAGTGATAAAGTCGGGATCTCGGTTACTGTAAGAATAACTTGCAAATAGAGGCTGATTTCCAGGAGTGTGATTTTGTAGGTAAAAGTTGTGAAACAGACACAAAAAAAAAAAGCCACAGGTTTATTGATTTGTGCAGGACTCTGCAACACTGGCAAAGAACAAGAATGCCACTATGACATCCCCACTGCCACAACAACATGACTTCAGACTCCAATAATGATAGAGGTCATATCATGACTATAAGAGCGTCTGTTTCACTTATTTCAATGAAGAGAAAAACGGTTTATGCCAAACAGACTATAACTGCAGAAATATTCGCGAAAAAGTTGTTGCCGTTGATGGAGTGATGTCACGATAAAAAAGCAACACCACGCTAATCAACCATTACCACCCCCCACCCCCACCACAGTTGCCTCTTCCAACCATGACCATCACGACCCACAACCATCATCACCCACCAGTATAACAAAGAAAAGCATATCAAGAATACACGGACGGCTACATGTTTGATGAAAAAAGGAAAAAGTTTTCAAACGTATTCTTAGAGAAGTATCTTAAATAACAAAAACATTAAACTTAAAACAAACGAGCACAACATCTAAAGAGACAGTGGGGAGAACGCAGACTTCCCCCACAGTCAGGAGATCCTGGATCGTTCCTTTAATCTAAATCTATATCCATGCTGTAAGGCAAAAAGAATGTGATTGTGTGTTGATTGTAATATAGGAGCTTAAGAAAATACGTCGAAAGGCATGGGTCTATATTATCATCATTTATTACACTTCTGTGGGCAAGTGACTTCACTTGTGTAATCAAAGTCATTTCTCCTCCTTTCAGAAAGTATTGCCGGAAAAACGTAACTTCTTATGGCCTTTTATAATAAAATATCAAAAATGCAAAATGTTGTTTATATTAGCAACAGGCATTTACTCACCATCGATGGAAGATGTGATCGACATTACTGAAGGTGTAGTTATTCTACTCTGTTTCCAAATGCTCGCAGTCGATCCATACCATAAAGCAGTTGGTTCATTCTCAGGGACACTTTCATATTTCCACCACGTTTTGTTTCCAACTGTTTAATTGGTTTGTGTTTAGTCTTGCTAGTACACAAACACTGAACAAAGTGCAAACATCGGGACGGACATGAGAAAAGACGTATAAACTCCTTAGCTGAGGTGAAGAAGCAGTATAACCCGATCATAGACATCAGTAACAACAGCACCAACCAGCCCAGCAACATCTCCATCTCCACTCTAAATTTACTGATAAGGTTCTTTAAATGCGTTATTTGAATCTGTCGGTCTGTCTGATTGATGGTTATTTCAGCTATCATACCAGGGGACCCTCAGAAAGATGACTATGTCATTCATCATACCAGGAGCATAAGACAGATGACTATTCATTCATCATACCAGGAGCCTAAGACAGATGACTATTTCATTCATCATATGAGCCTCAGAACAGATGACTATGTCATTCATCATACCAGGAGCATAAGACAGATGACTATGTCATTCATCATACCAGGACCCTAAGACATATCACTATTCATTTATCATAGGAGCCTCAGAAAGATGACTATGTCATTCATATACCAGGACCCTCAGACAGATGACTATGTCATGCATCATACCAGGACCCTCAGACAGATGACTATGTCATGCATCATACCAGGACCCTCAGACAGATGACTATGTCATGCATCATACCAGGACCCTAAGACAGATGACTATGTCATTCATCATACCAGGAGCCTAAGACAGATGACTATATCATTCATCATACCAGGACCCTAAGACAGATGACTATGTCATTCATCATACCAGGACCCTAAGACAGATGACTATGTCATTCATCATACCAGGAGCCTAAGACGGATGACTATGTCATTCATCATACAGGACCCTGAGACAGATGACTATGTCCTGCATTATATAAGAACCCTAAGAGAAATGACAATGTCATTCATCATACCAGGACCCTAAAACAGATGACTATGTCATGCATAATACTTTAGTCTTCTGTCCTGATGTTTTGGTATGATGCGTGACATGGTCACTCTCTTAGAATTCTGTTGCGATGCCTTACATAATCATCTGTCTATCGGTCATGATATAAAGCCTGATTTAGTCATCTGTCTATGATTCCTGATACAAGGCCTGACATGGCCATTTGTCTATGATTCCTAATATAAGCCTGACATAGTATCTGTCTATGATTCCTGATATAAGGCCTGACATAGTATATGTCTATGATTCTTGATAGAAGGCTTGACATAGCCATCTGTCTATGATTCCTGATATAAGGCCTGACATAGTATCTGTCTATGATTCCTGATGTAAGGCTTGACATAGCCATCTGTCTATGATTCCTGATATAAGGCCTGACATAGTCATCTGTCTACGATTCCTGATATAAGGCCTGACATAGTATCTGTCTATGATTCCTGATATAATGGTCTGACATAGCCATCTGTCTATGATTCCTGATATAAGGCCTGACATAGTATCTGTCTATGATTCCTGATATAAGGCCTGACATAGTATCTGTCTATGATTCCTGATATAAGGCTTAACATAGCCATCTGTCTATGATTCCTGATATAAGGCCTGACATAGTCATCTGTCTATGATTCCTGATATAAGGCCTGACGTAGTCATCTGTCTATGAATCCTGATGCAAGGGCCTGACGTAGTCATCTGTCTTAGGGTCCTTATATAATACCTGACATAGTCATCTGTCGGAGGGTCCTGATATAAGGCCTGACATAGTCATCTGTCTATGGGTCCTGATATAAGGTCAATGTTATCAATGAAAAGGCAAGCTACGCAGGAATCGTCCTCCTATAGATAGAGACGTGTTGAATTCCCGATGCATTTTTTGTCTCTGCTGGGTATGTTTGTGAACAGAAAAAACATGACAGAAAATGCTTTGGAACGTTCTAAGGATTGCTTGGTAGGTGTCTCCAAGGAGGATAACGCGTGTAACGTCATATAGAGTAATGCTAGGCTTGCCTGTCTGGTAGATTCTGTCACAGGCTTTCCCTCAGTTCATAGAGTTGAGGTAGATAATGATGCAAGATTAATTACTAGTATCATTACCGTTCTTATGCAAAATATGGACACTAAATGACATTAACATGTTATTTTTTTCACCATGAGATAGAATAAAAGAAACCATGAAACAATAGGAAGATAATGATGATGAATTAATTACTATTATCACCACTGTTATGATGCAAAATATGGCAATGAAGACGATTGTAGATGTTATTTTCTAATCGTGAGATAGAAAAAATAAAGATGCAAAGCATACAAACGTACTTACAGTACAGTAGTACAACAAAGAAAAAGAAAAAAAAAAAAAAAATATATTATATAGTATATATATATATATTATATATATATATATATATATCTATATATTATATATATATATATAGATATATATATAAATACTATAAGCACTTTCTCCTCTTTGGTGGTAAAAAATTTGTATGCGAGAAGCAATCTTTTTTTAATGTTGCTCTCCACTGCGGGGAATAGTACTCCGGTCTCCCACGTGACAGGCGGGGATACTAACCACTATACTATCGAGGAGCTTACAAAGTTTGGTTACACATAAGTTTATAAACCGTTGTTGCAAGAAGGGAGACAATTTCCAGTTAGCGGAAGAAAAAAAACTCGACAGCGCGGTGGTTCTTTCCCTTATCGGACTTCATTTTTTTTAATTATCATTTATATCGTTAGTAACGGCTATTCTGGTAAAATAAAACATCGGGCATCATCCGTGACCCATAATGAACATACCTAAAATTTTCGGAAAGATCGGCCCACAAGTTTGGTCTGGAGCGAGTGGAACACATTTTGACCACGGACAGACACCACAGACAGGACCACACACACACACAGATACATAGGACAGACACACAGAGAGACAGCATTTCTTCGTTCCCATCGTAAAGTACTCCCTGTTCTATAAAGAACGGTGGGAGTATAAAAGAAACCATAAAACGAATGTCATCGCTTCCTTCACGCGTTCCAGTTTCAGAATGTGGTCAATAGGAAAGATGAATTTGTTGCTTGATTCAACTGATGCTGTCAAATTTCCTTTTGATTATAACAATTGCATCCGATCCTTTTGAGCTCTGCGTTAATGCTGCTGGTCGCCAGACAATTATGTTTATAAAGCAGCAAGAACAAAAAGAAACCAGTGCTTAATAGACAGTTGTCTAATCAACAACAACAAATCCTTTTGTCTTGATGTGTCTGTACTTCTCACCCGGTGGTCACCGGTTGGGTCACATGCCTACTCTATTAACTTATGTGTCTGGTGTTGTTCTTTCATTCTTATCAGAGCTTTCAGCAAGTTTATAGTAGTAAGAGCAGAAATAGTAGTACTAGTAATAGTCGTTAGTAGTAGCAATAGTCTAGTAGGAGGAGGAGGAGGGGGGGGGGGGTGGAGTAGTACTGCTGCTACTGTGTACCACTACTGACTACTACTACTACGACAGCTACGATTATAATACTACCTATACGACCACTACTACTAAATTCTATTATATCATCTATTCTGTCGTCGTCATCTTTGTAATAGGTAACAGTATCATCGTAATCCTCATCATCGTCATCGTCGTCACTATTATATTTGATATCATTAATGGTATCATTATTATATTACTATATATTTACTATTTATCATTATTATTATTATATTATATTATGAGTATTATTATCATCGTAATCCTCATCATCGTCATCGTCACTATTATTATTGATATCATTAATTGTTATCATTCTTATTATTATTGTTATTGTTATTATTATTATTATTATTTGCGTGTGCTTGTTATCATTCTTGCTTGTTATTTTTGTCGTAGTTATCATCTTTCTTCTTCTTGTATCTGCTTTGCAGTTGTTGCAGCTGCTGCTGGCTGCGCTGCTAGTTCAGTAAGAGTAGTAGTAGTAGTAGTTAGTAGTAGTAGTAGCATTATCATTGATATTATAATCATGATTATAATTATGATCTGATTTCTATGATTATGATTGTAGTAATTATCATTATTGTTGTTGTTGTTATGAGAACGATAATGATTTATGCGGATGAATGATCGTGATTTGATGACGATTTTTGGGTCATTTGTTGTTTTCGCTCTCTTTTGTGCGGTCCTTCGGTCAACAGTTTCTTTTGATAATATTGAGCCCATTTTCTTTCTTCCTTTTTTTTCCTGTTCCTTGTGATTATGTTCTGAAATATCCGATCTCATTTCACAAGTCGTGTCATCGAACAAGATTAACGCGGAAGGGAGAGGTGATAGAAAGAAACGTGAATATTTGCCACTAGATAAGCGGGAAAATCTACAAAAACCCCACCACAATCCGCCTCACGCACACACGTACTCGCGCGCGCACAACAACACACACACACACACAACACACACCACCACACACACACACACACACACACACACATCTCACTCTTCTTCGTCTCCTTCAAATTAATTAATTAAGTTTGCTATTTTCCGGGTTTTTTCAACTAATAAACATTACAAACACACAAAAGACAAATACCAATATCGTAAAAAAACAGCGCGTCTGTGTACTGGATCATGCCTTAAGCTGGTAAACTAAATCACCGTGCCCCCCGAGGAGAATATCAGAGAAGAAGATTTACGCCAGTGTGATACGATAAAAACAAGTATTTATATTTTTCGTCATCCCTTAAAACTGCTCTGTCTTCTGTCTGTTTTTAAAACTGCTATCAAAATCCCAAAATTGTTTTATTGATGCGAAATTTTATCAGCAGGTTTTAATTTTCAGCAAGGAAATCCTATAATCCAAAGAAACTTCAGTTACAAATTTACTTTGAGCCCCTGTTGTTGTTTCTCCTTCGTCTTCTCATCATGCTCCTCCTAACTCCTCCCTCCTCCTCCTCCTCCTTCCTCCTCCGCCGTCTCCATTCCTCCTCCTTCCTTGGAAAAAATACGTCCACCTCCTCCTCCTCTACTGCCTCCTCCTCCCCCTTCTCTTCTTCTTCTTCTTACTCTTCTTCTTCTCCTTCTTCTTCTTTTCTTTTTTATTCTTCTTCTTCCTCTCTTCTTCTTCTCTTCGTGTCGGTTTTTTTTTCTTTGTCATTTTCCCTTTGCGCTCCTTTGCTGTTTTTTTTTTCAACAACTCTTTTCTCCATATAATGTTTTTTTTCTAATTCCATCATCTCCATCATCTCCCCCCCCCCCCCCCCCCCCCCCTCCTCCCCTTCATTCCAATACTTCAAAACCACCCATCCCACACCCAGCTTCGGGCAGTCTCTACGTTTCGCATCGTCCTTGTGCCTCCCACGCCGTCAGCATCGTTTTTCTTCTGTTAATGAAACATCAGTTTGAGAGAACACAGTTCTAAGGGACAGAGAAAGAAAAGTTAGATTGATGGCCGAAAAGAAGACAAGCGAGCTATTTTTTCTTCTTTTTTTTTCTGTTTGTACGGGTACGCATTTTTAAAACTTTTTTTTTTCAGATTCACGGTTCAAGGGCAAATGAGCGAGCTCAGAGGTGATGACACTTTCCGAACTTAATGGGTCAGAAGACACTGTTAGTGGGGAATGGAAGGGGGATGGAGTTGACAAAGACTGAATGCAGAAGGAACGGGATGGAGGAGGAGGGCGGGGGGTGGCGAGGGAGGTTGTCAAACGGCATAGGATAACTCGTGTCCAAGCAGGTTGAGAATTCCTAGTGTGGATCCTGAGCATAATCATCCCCCACCCCCCACCATCACCCGTCAAACCACCATCGCACCATCCCCCGTCCAGTGACCCTTCATTTGCAATTTTAGTAGGAAGTGGTAGGAATGCTTCACCATACTTGCTCCTTGTACACCTGGGATAGACTAGACTGTGTGGTTGAAAACCTTGGGTTGCGAGTAAGGATTACTTCGTGTTGTCCGTGGTGTGTTCCACTGGGTGTGCTGAGCTGTGAGTTTGGGTGGTATTTGTTTTTCCCTGGAAGCATTCTAATGATGCGGTCTCTCTACATGACCAGATTGTGCTTGGGGACCCTGAGGAACACACCTGCTGTTTTGACTTCCCTTATCAATGCTTGGGTCCCCAGTCTGATTGAACTGCATTGTTTGTGCCATAAAGATGTATCAACCACTTCGCATGTTTGTGTTAAAAGAGACAGAACAGACAAGACTGAACAGACAACAGAACCGCAGACTAACAAACGAGACAGCGAGGCTGACTGACATACAACAAACAGACTGACTAGACTGTACAGACGACAAACAACACCGACTACAACTGACTGACGACTGACAGCCTGACAGTCGCCCTGGGACACACACACACAAAAAAAGGAAAGTTGATATGAGGGAATGAGGAAAAGGAGAGGGGGGGAGGAGGGACAGAGACACAGACAGAACTAGCGTGAAATGATGCTGTGCGTTGACACATCACCTTTCAGCTGCGGCGGACAGCGCAGCCAGAGCCACTTTAACTGCCTGTTGGGCACTAGAGATGATGGGCTGGCACGGTCCAATCTCTTCCCAGCGCTCAGAGCATTCTTGCGGTGCGTCTCGGGCCAGGACCAGTCGCTCTTCGGTGACTATTTGACTCAGGGTCATATCACAATCAGTCGAAGAACGCAAGCAGGCAGCGTCTTTTGCGGTCAGGACACCGCCACACCCGGCTAGGCCCCCTTTGCGTTCCTCCCCTGTCTTCTCCAGGCCCAACCCTATCCCAGGCAGTCACCACCACCCCAGACATCACGGCCCTGCTGAGCACCCAAATATCCTCTTGAGGCTGAGACTGAAAGCTCCCCAGCAGAATTTTTCAGTTCAGCCAGCAGCCAGGGTCGTGGAGGTGACTGGGGGAGTCGCCCAAAGGGGACTTGGATCATGGAGAACCCTTTCAGCTAAAGCCCCTCCCGCCCTATCGCTCCCCCCACCCCGGACCCTCGGTCCCCTTGGCGGGCAGTCTCTCCCGGCATGCCCACCAGTGGAGACGTATGGGCCTCAGCCCCTGGATAGTGGCGGTTTTTACAGTGCCAAGCCCACACCAACCACCCCTTAGCCTCTGTTCCATGCCGGGGTTTGTCACCAACCCCACAAGTGTGCGAACTCATTCCCAGTCAGAGGTTCTCAGCCATGACCACCTCCCTCCTAGGGATGATGGAGTCCCTCTCGTCCCTCATTCCCCTGGGTCGGGTCCCCGAACGCCAACTTCAAAGGGAGTTTTGGCGATGTTGGTCGCAGACCTCCGACCGCTGGGACCAGACCATTCCCCTCGGCCACTGTTCTTTTGGGCTACGGAGGAGTAGCTCAACCCATCCACATGTCCACCGGGGTTCCCATCTCCCTCCCAATTCAGCCTCTTGAACTTTACACAGATGCCTCCAACTTGGGCTTGGGGGGGGGGGGGGGGGGGGGGGGCCCACTTGGAAAACAGTCATGCCTCGGGAGTGTGGGACGCGCAGACTGCACATCTCCACATCAGTGTCTTAGAATGGGAAGCGGTCAGGCTGGCCCTCCTCTGCTTCTACACAGGGTCTCTCTCCGACTGGTTCTCCTCCTCACAGACGACAGGTCGGTAGCTTGCTATGTCAGCGGTGGGGGGGGTTCACTCAATTGGCCTCTCTCTTCGGACAGAGGCCCTCCTTCATTGGTGTCACGCACGGGAATCACCCTCCGCGCGAGAAAACATAGTGGGGACGCGCTATATTCTGGCAAGACCCAGGCTCATCGTCCCCATAACCCTATGGTGGCCGACCCAGCCCTGTTTCCGGTCCTCAAGTCCCTCACCCATGTTTTCCCCCTCCAGCTGGACCTTCGGTGGGACATGCTGAGGCAACCCTGCTCAGGTTACCCTCACTCGAACCCCCAGATGCTTCGTCTACACGCTTGGCTCCTGTGCCAGCCCAGTTGCGAACATCTGCCCCTACCTCCCTCTCGACAGATCCCAGTCCGTCCTAGACACACTCATGGGGGCCAGGGCCTCTCAGGGACTACGTGACTAAGCCTCTGCCTCACGCAGGGCCAGCATCTAGTCCCTCTACAACTACTGAGGGGAGAGATGGGTCGCCTGGTGCTCGGATAACTCTGTTCCCCCGACCACCTGTCCAATGTCCATATAGGCAATTTCCTATCCCATCTGTCTTCCCCTCTACAGCTCTCTGCTAGCTCCATTCGGGTCTACAGGTCGATGATCTGCACCACCATTCGCCTACTCGGTGGCCCTTCTTTGAGAATGACTTCCTTCTCCTAGAGGTATCTAGGAGGGTGGCCCTACGGGAAGCTCAGTCCCCAAGGCGCATTCCCCTTTGGGACCTCTTTATCATCCTCAATCCCTCAGAAAATCCCCCGTTCGAGCCCAAAGCCACCCTTCCCTTTGACCTTCTCTCCTTCATGACCACCTTTCTCCTCGCCCTGGCCTTGGCCAGAAGATGAAGTGAGATCCATGCCCTTGGCGGGGACCCCAGAGACATCGCCTTCCCCAGGGACGGCTCTGTCTCTCTCTAGTTCCTTCCTGAGTTCTCAGCTAAGAATCAGGAACTGGCACAGCCTCTCCCTTACTCGTCATCCGCTCACTGGCGGATACCCTAGCTAGAAAGGGGGGAGAGTGGGGGAGACATGGACCTGTGCCCTTCCAGGTGTCCCAGATACTACTGGGAACGCTCGCGCCCCCCAGGCGCTCCTCCCAGAGATGTCTTCTTATTTCTATCTCGGCTGGCACTATCTCTGGTTGGCTTTCTAGGACAGTGAGATCTGCCTACGCACAGGCGCGCAGGCGTTCAGAGATCTCCCTGTTTCCATCTCCCTGGGTCCATGAGGTCAGAACACTGGCCACTTCCGCAGCGGGCAGCCTACTGGCGTTCGGATAACCCCTTTATAAATTTTATTTAAGGGATATCCGCATGACCAGGGCTGACGGTTCTAAAGGGATCTCCTTTGTGGCGGCCAATGCAGCCATATCGGCTAACCCCAAGAACCACTAGGGCGCTCTCGGCCCTCCTCCGATTCCTTTAAATTCTGCTATGGTCTGACATGGTATAGTATATGACGCCAAAATGGGGAGTTTTTTTATATACTCCCTGTTTGGCTAGTATACTTACCATGTCAGATACTAATGCCCGCCCTACCATCCCCTCTAGCGCCAGGGTTCTCAGGGTTACCTTGCGCACAGGCCTCGATGAATGAGGTACAGGAAGCGGACACGGCGGCTTCTTCCGTGGGGCAGAAGTAGGGTGGGCGTCATGTGACTATCTTATGACTGCATTTGCCACAAAAATTTCGGCCTGGCAGAGCTGACTAACTGCTGTTGAATGCTATTGTCTGACATGGTAAGTATACTAGCCAAACAGGGAGTATAATAAAAACTCCCCATTTTTTTTTTTTCAGTGTTTTGTCCCTTCAAAATTGTGAGTGAATCTCACAATAGTTTAGCTCATGTGTGAGAAGATAGTTTTGGCATCATATACTGTACCATGTCAGACCATAGCATTCAACGGCAGTTAGTTAGCTCTGCCAGGCTGAATTTTTTGTGGCTAATGCAGTAATAAGACCATCACGTGACACCCACCCTACTTCCGCCAGGGAAGAAGCTGGTGTAAACGTCCTGTTCCTCATTTATCTTCGGCCTCCTGCCGAACAAGGACAGGTTTTATTGCTCTGTCTCGCCTATACTTCTGTTTTTGTAGAGATTGCTTGTGTGCTTGCCTTCTTTACTTGTTCTGTTGTGGCTTACACTAAACCATGGGTACTATTGCCACTTTAGGCTTACGGTTTGTGATCTATCAAACTTTATTCACGATCTACGGCGTGACGGCTCGCGACTTCGATTTTTCAGTGCCGTTTGTTCTCCATTCAGCCCTTACCCGCCGGTATAGGAATGCGTCCTCGTTGTAGTAACACGTTCCTCCTCTCTTAATTCTCTTCCCCTTGCTTTTGGCCGGTGGTTGATCTATCTTGGCACCTTGTTTTATTCACGCGCTCCATCCCTGTAAATTTACTTCGACGATCGAACTTTGCCGGTCGCTCGAGCCTCCATCTTTATTCACGCCACGCCGGCCGACCCCTGCTTGGTCGTCCTCGTTCGTCGTACCTGTTCTGTGCTACGGAGGTTCTCCTCCACTTTTAGCACCTTATTTTCTTTTTGTTCTAGTACGGTTGATCGAGTTCTTTTCGATCTCTCGATCTTTTACTCCTTATTATCATTTCTACTACAGGTTGATCGGGTTTTGCCATACGATTTCTCGATCCCCAATTAAATGAATTTTCTAGTCAGATCGAACGAGTTTGCTTTTCGATCTCTCGATCCCCTATTAAAGAGGTGAAACAAGCCTCCTAAATTCTCTCTACCTAGTCGCCTTTTGGCCTCGCTCCCGTACTTCTGCTGCGCGTTAGTTTATTTACTCTTGCGCTCCAACGCTTGCCACTTTCGGTGATTGAACCCTCACTGGTCAATCGATCCACCATCTTGATTGTTCCACGCCAGGTTTGCACCTGGTTTGGCAGGTTTATTGCCCTCCCCCCCCCCCCCCCCACCCAGGCAGTCGCACCTGGTGTGCACCTGGCTTGGCAGTACGAGGTTATTGCCTCACCGTAGGCGGTTGCATCTGGTCCGCACCTGGTCTGCACCTGGTTTGGCGGTACACCTGGTTTTGGCGGTACACCTGGTTTGGCGGTCCACCTGGTTTGGCGGTCCACCTGGTTTGGCGGTCCACCTGGTTTGGTGGTACACCTGGTTTGGCGGTACGAGGTTTCCCCCGGGCACATTTATTAGTAACATTTATCAGTACTTTATCTATCATTACTACTGGTAGATTGGGTGTCTTTACGATCTCTTGATCTAACAACGTGTGCACATTTATTACTACCCCATGTATCATTATTACAAGGTAGATCGAGAGTCTTTGGCCTCGTACAGCGTACTGGGGTTTAGTGTACGCAGTTTTCAAGTGTCCCTTCGTTGTTCTCGTACTAGTACACACCGATCGAGTTTTTTCGATCTAGCAGTACGCAGTATTAGCGCTACTAGTACGGGTAGATCGAGTTTTCTATCGATTTCTTGATCTCCTTGTACGGCAAACAAGCAGCTAATGATCTCGTTCACTTATTATCAGTGCTGTATCTATCAGTGCTGTTCCACACGGCCGATCGAGTTTATTTACAATTTTCTTGATCGACCGACTTGTCTCCTCTTTGTGGTCGTGTGCTCCAGGTTTGTTCTGCCATCAAAGCCCGACATGGTGAAGGACAATGACAGGTCGAGCCACTTCGCCATCTTGAAGTTGCCCATATTCCTGGAGGGCCCGCTTGTTGATTTCCAACTCAGAGCAATCCATTCTTGCTACGGAAGAACGTACGACCAGGGTAGAAGGAGAAGGGGTTCTGCGGAGGGGACGCGTGACAATACCTCCTCAACCCGACCGGCGGACACACGATCGCGGTGTCCGAAGGCTACAAGGCAAGCTGCTACCATTTCTGGCAAGC
The DNA here is from genome assembly GCA_016801955.1 of Conus betulinus. Taxonomy (NCBI): domain Eukaryota; kingdom Metazoa; phylum Mollusca; class Gastropoda; order Neogastropoda; family Conidae; genus Conus; species Conus betulinus. The sequence continues at coordinate 8,041 of JADBJO010026659.1, read as the reverse complement.
TGCCACAAAGTCTTTCTTTCAACCTGCCCAGAAAATCTTGGGGAAGGCTCCCCAAAAATGGCAAAGCCGTTTTAAAACTTCTGATCAAAGTTCTCCCTTTTCCCCCGTTTTCGTCGGCCAGCTTGCCTTCTACCCTCCCGACGCACAGTGAGACTTCTTTCTATCATGCTGCGTCACGCGACCCTTGGCCCCCGGGGAACTTTGCCTTGATGCGGACCAGCACAGGTGACGGGTCGGGGCTGGAATCACCACCTGTCACTCACGTTGATGAGTCCCTCACGCACCCCTGCAGTTGCCTCCTGACGAAGGTTCTGCGCAACCTCTCCAGGAACGCGACCACCCAGAGTCTGAGGATGAGGAAGAGAACCCTTCTTCTCATAGTGCGACGTGTGTACACCCTGGAACGGTGTCGCCCAGACCTTGTCGTGAGGGAGTCCCCACCCTCTGACAACGTCCTTTCTTTCTCTAAATTCACCGGGCGACCCCAGCCCAGTGATCGAAACGCAAGATCGTCGCACCTCAGTCACTCACATCTAACTGGGAAGGTCCGGTAACTCGTGCCAGGGTTGCACAGGCCGTCCCTTCGCCAGGGCAAGGTTCCATCTCGGCCCCTAATGCGGCCCCCTTCGGCACCCTCATCGGAGACCGCAGGAAGACCCCAATTGTGCCTCTGTTCTCCGACAATCCTGTGACCAGGGAAATGGGTATTTCCCCGGCAGACTGTTGGCTTATTCCCCATCTGGCCCCCCCTACCTCCAGCACTATCTCCATGAAGAACCTCAAGGAGTGGGACCGGATTGCCAGAATGGGCATCTTACACACCACAGCTGGCAATGTCTTTCTAGACATGGTCCTGCAGCGGGCGGAGGAACTATGGCCGGAGGAGGACGGCGCCGTCCCAGTGTCCTTGGACTCGGGCTTTGAGACACACCAGGAGACGGACTCTCGCTTGTTCAGCGACCCATTTATGTGATACCTGGTCAACCGGATCTCGCATCACCTTTCGGCTGTGGCGGACAGCGCAACCAGGAGCCACTTCAATTGCCTATTGGTCGGTAGAGATGCCATGCTGTCATGGACCAATCTCTCCCCAGCGCATAAGGCGGCCTTGCGGTGCATCCCGGGGCAGGAGCAGTCGCTCTTTGGCGACTATTCGACTGCTGTCATATCGCAATCAGTCGAAAAAACGCAAGCAGGCAGCGTCATTTGCAGCCAGGCCCACCACCACGCCCTGCTAGGCCCCCATTGCGTTCCTCCCCTGCCTTTTCCAGGCCCAAGCCCTATCCCAGGCAGTCACCATCTTGCACCGCACGTCCGTCAAGCACCCTAATATCCCCTCTAGGGTCGAAACCGAAACCTCCCCCAGCAGAATTTTCGGTTCGGCCAAGACACGGCCCGGAGGTGACTGGGGGAGTCACCCACGGGAGACCTGGATCAGGGAGAACCTTCTCAGCTAAACCCACCTCCCACCCTCTCGCCTCCCCCCCAGCTGGACCCTCGGCCCCTCTGGTGGGCAGGCTATCCTGGCATGCCCACCAGTGGAGACGTATGGGCCTCAGCCCCTGGATAGTGGCGGTTTTACAGGAAGGGTTTCGCTTACCTTGGGGCCCACGAACGCCCCCCTCTGGTGCATTCTCCCCCTCCATCCCCCAGCGAACCCTCCCGGGCCAAGCGGAGGCACCTCGCCTGGAAGTCCAAGAACTTCCCAGAAAGGGGCCATCACGGAGATGGCCTCCCTGGCCAGACAGGAGGACTTTCGCCTCTGGTGTACCTGGACGACTGGCTCGTTCTGGCTCCCTCCCGCGTCCTGCGCCAGGGCCACACCCACCCACCTCCTGAGCCTTGGTTTCACACTAGGGTTTGTCACCAATCCCAGCAAGTGTGATCTCAACCCCCGTCAGCGGCTCTCTTTTCTGGGCATGAGTTTCGACACGATCTCCATACAGGTCTCCCTGACCCCGGAGAGGTCCACCTGCATAGTGGACCTCATCTCCCGCGTCCGCGGGGTATCCTGCCCCTCAGCCAGAACCCTGACCTCCCTCCTAGGGATGATGGAGTCCCTCTCGTCCCTCATCCCCCTGGGCCGGGTCCACAAACGCTAACTCCAAAGGAAGTTCCATCGTCATTGGTCTCAGACCTCCGACTGCTGGGACCAAACCATTCCCCTCAAGCCTTGGTTTCCTTTGGGCTACGGAGGAGTGGCTCAATCCCGGGGTTCCCCATCTCCCTCCCAACTCAGCCCCTGAACTCTACACAGACGCCTCCAACTTGGGCTGGGGTGCTCACTTGGAGAACAGTCATGCCTTGGGAGTGTGGGATGCACAGACTGCATGTCTCCACATCTACGTCCTAGAGTTGGAAGCGGTCAGGCTTGCCCTCTTCCGCTTCCAACACCAGGTCTCACACCCACTTGTTCTCCTCCTCACGGACAGCATGTTGGTGGCTTGCTATGTCAACGAGAGGGGGGGGGGGGGGGGGGGGGGGCGGGGCTCGCTTCTCTCTCTTCAGAGGCCCTCCTTCACTGGTGTCACGCACGGGGAATCACCCTCCGCACGAGAAACATAGTGGGGACCCGCAGTATCCTGGCAGACTCCCTCAGCCACTCCAGGTCCCTCCTACATACGGAATGGACCCTCAGCAGGCTAACCCTGACCACGGTGTGGGAACATTGGTTCAAGCCCATGGTCGATCTCTTTGCCACCCGATTCAACAATCGTCTGCCAGTGTATGCCTCTCCTGACCCCTATGCCCAAGCATATGCAGTCGATGCTCTCTCCCTCCCTGGTCGGGCTTGCTCAGAGCCAGCACTGAGCCTTTTCCAGTGGGAGATATGGCCTCCTGGTGCACATACAACTCTGTTCCCATCTGGCCCTTCCAATATCCAGATAGGCACCTTCCTATCACCCCTTTTCGTTAAGGCTCTTGGCTGGCTCCACTCGGGGCTACTGAGAACGCTCACACCCCAGGCGCTCCTCTCAGTCCTATCTCTTAATGGCTTTCCAAGACGGTCAGATCATCCTACGCCCAGGCGCATAAGGATCTGCCCGTCTTATCTTCCAGGGCCCATGAGGTCAGGGCGTTGTCACTTCCACAGCGATCCAGCATTCTGTCCTCTTGCACCACCTCCTGGAGGCAGCCTACTGGTGTGCGGAAAATCCCTTCATAACCTTCAGGGATGTCCACATGACCAGGGCTGATGGTTCTAGGGACTCCTTTTGCGGCTAACGCAGCCATATCTATTTCTCTGCTACCCCCAAGAACCACCAGGGCACTAAGCCCTCCTCCTATTCCTTTAAATTCTGCTATGGTCTGACATGGTACAGTATATGACGCCAGAATGGGGAGTTTGTATTATACTCCCTGTTTGGCTAGTATACTTACCATGTCAGACTCTAATGCCCACCCAGCCTTCCCCGCTAGCGCTAAGTTCTCAGGGTTACCTTGTGCATAGGCCTCGTTTAATGAGGACAGGAAGTTGACACCGGCTTCTTCCCTGGCAGAAGTAGGGGTGGGCCTCACGTGATGGTCTTATTACTGCATTAGCCACAAAAAATTCGGCCTGGCAGAGCTAACTAACTGCCGTTGAATGCTATGGTCTGACATGGTAAGCATACTAGCCAAACAGGGAGTATAATACAAACTTCCTATGTTGGTTTAATCATCCTATTCTGGTTAAGTTCATGTTGGTCTGTCCGTTATTGTTTTATGGGGTTCAGCAAATGAGTTAAAAACTTATGCCATGACTTTTCCGCTTTGTAAGCACAAAACTAACACCCCTCACCTGCTCCTTTTATCCGTCCACTTCCCTAGTTTGGAAGCTGTGAAATGACTCTGGAACACTAAGCTACCTATATCTTGTTTCCCCAGTTTGTTTTCCTCTTGAGTCTGCTGGCCTGACTGAAGCCGAAGTGATTGTTAATCTCTCTGTGACGGTGTGAGGGCATATCTTTCAGGCTGTTAATCTCTCTGTGTGATGGTGTGAGGGCATATCCTTCAGGCTGTTAATCTCTGTGTGACGGTTGTGAGGGCATATCCTTCAGCCTGTTAATCTGTGTGACGGTGTGAGGGCATATCCTTCAGCCTGTTAATCTGTGTGACGGTGTGAGGGCATATCCTTCAGCCTGTTAATCTCTGTGTGATGGTTTGAGGGCATATCCTTCAGGCCACTTTTGCTTTGGATGTGTGCAGGGGTTGGAGGGAACGAGTGGCTTGAGTTTGACGACAGTGGACAAACTTTGGCGCACGACTCCCTTCCCGCATCATCTGTGCAGACCATTCTGGGGCTTCCCAACAGTGGAGCCAAGATAGTACAGAGGTGTGTGCTCTGGGTGTGTCATGAACCTCTGCTTGGTGTGTTCAGTGGGCAGTTTATGTTTGGGGCAAACATCCTCTTCAAGAGGGCTATGGTTTGAACTGCTGTGTATTTTTCTGTGTGCTGTCAGGAAGAAAAAATCCTCTCCTCAGTCTTTTTCAGTTCTTCTTTAGTCCATTCTGTTCAGCCAAACAAACAAATAACAATAACAACAAAAATGGAAAAAAAAGAAGAAGGAAAAAAAAAAAAAAAAGAAAAGCATGAAGATGCCAGGTATGGGAACAGATCACTGGTTGCCGATTATTTTAACATTTCAAAATATGAATTAAAATCTTTACCCATCAGCTTTGATTTTTGTTTGGAAAGAAAGAAAAGAAAGAGTTTTTTTTTTTACTTGTGTGACCTCAGAACCTCTTTTAGTATGGAAATTCCTCTCTTAAAACCTGATCAAACCCCGACTGACATCCCACTGTTGTAATCTGTTCTGGAATAAGGCAGGGTCTGGCATGGATTAAACAACTTGCTGAATACAGCTATCTACTACTTTACATGATTCCTGAAATTTGACATCTTATGTGATTAACCTTTTCCAGTTGAAGTCTAAAGGGAAAAAGAAATCTGATTTCACATACTCTCTTACCTGCGTCTCGGGTATGGGAGTTGACTGCATAGAGAAAATCTGAAAATCCTGAGGGGTCTCTGGGTATGATCCCTTTGAAAATTGGTAATGTATACTTAAAATCTGAGCAGTCTGAGCCACACTTAATAGCTCTTATCATAAACTGACAAAAAATACTAGGACTGGGTTTTCCTCATTGACAAGCTGAACGTTTGTCTACTCCCAACTCTGTTTGTCCTGTCAAAGTTCATTACTGAATTGTCCGATCTGGAGGAAACTGCACAACCTTTGATATGACCAGCACTTTGACAACATGGCAGGCAATTGAACCAGAACTGACCTGCTCTAGAAGTGGTACAGTAATAATTCTTGCACACAAGTGTGCATCTCTGATGCCTAAAATTCCCATCTGACACTCTGGATTTTAGGCCAGCGTATCACTAAAATGTACCAACATTTACAGTAATACAATGATTTTTTCCTGTATACATTACAACTCCGAGCAGCATGTCATGTGAAAGCATTTTGGCGTCATATACTATAGCATGTCAGACCATAGCATTCAACGGCAGTTAGCTCTGCCAGGCCGAATTTTTGTGGCTAATGCAGTAATAAGACTGTTACGTGATGCCCACCCTACTTCCGCCATAGTTAGAAAGCCGGTGGCCGCTTCCTGTTCCTCATTCATCTTCGGCCTTTAGCCTAAGCAAGATAAGTCTCGCGCTCTGTCTCGCCTGTACTTCTCCTTTGTGTAAAGATTGCTTGTGTATTTGCTTCTTTACTTGTTCAGTTGTGGCTTGCGCTAACCCTGGGTACACATGCCATGTGAGGCTTTCGGTTGGCGTGTTTCTGTTTATTTTTCACGCTTGTCGTAGTGCTCTCGCGACTTTGTTTTCTGTGCCATTTCCCCAAATTCGGTACTTCCTCGCCGGTGTAGGAATGCGTCCCGTCCCAGTGGGAACGCATCCACTTCTCATCATTCCTTTGTACCGGTTCTCTGCTGTCTCTGCGCGTTAGTTTTCACTCTCGCGCTCTTCCTGGTAAATTAACTTTGACGATCTAACCGGTCGTTTGGCCGCTATCTTCCTTTCCTCGCCGGTCGTCTTTTCCGCCATCTTGCGTCATCTCTTGGTAATCCACGTACATCGTACCTGGGGTTTAGTGATATGAAGGTTTCTCCTCCACTGTTATTAGCACCTTATTCTTATTATCATTGTACTAGTACAAGTTTCTCTCGATCTAGCAGTACACATTATTAGCGTTACTAGTACGGGTCGATCGAGTTTTCCGTTTGATTTGTTGATGATCCCCTCTTACTCCTATCGAGTTCTGTTCGATCTCTCGATCGAGTATCATCAGTGCTGTATTTATCAGTGCTGTAGCACAAGGTCAATTGAGTTTATTTCCGATCTATCAGTGCTGTAGCACAAGGTCAATCGAGTTTATTTACGATCTCTCGATCGACCGACTTGTCTCCACTTTGTGGTCATGTGCTCCGTGTTTGCTCTGCCACCATAGCCCAACATGGTGAAGGACAAACGTCAGGTCGAGCCACTTCACCGTTCAGAAGTCGCTCATTGCCCTGGAGAACCCACGTGCCGATTCCTCAGAGCAATCCGTTCTTGCTACGGAAGAACATACGGCTGGTGTAGAGGGGGGTTCTGCGGAGGGGACGCGCGACCATCAGTTTGATACCTCCTCTACCCGACTGGCAGACACACGATCACTGCATCCGAAGGCCAAAAGGCAAGCTGCCACCATTTCAAAATGTCTTTCGTTTCATATTCCTGAAAATCTAAAGGTAAGACTCCCCTAAAAGGGCTAGCCCGTTTTAAGAATTCTGATCCAAATTCTCCATCTTCACCTGCCATTTGCCTTCTTCCCTTCTGATGCACGGTGAGACCTCTTTACTATCATGCTGCATCACGCGACCCTTGCCCCCTCGGGAATTTTGCCGAGGCACGGACCAGCACGGGTGACAGGATGCGCTCGGAATCACCGCCCGTCACTCGCCTGTATGAGCCTCGTGCCATTAGCCTACCCACCACTAATAGCACGCAGGCTCATGACGCTCTCCCCCACCGTGCATTGTGCAGCCTCAACTCTGCACGAGGAGCGTCAGTACTCCAGTGGCGGACTTATGGTCAGTCCCTGGGACCCCCAAACTGACCATAAGTCCGGGTCTCAGTCGCAGGCACCGCTACGCCCGAACCTGTGTCGCTCAGACCCCTGGTGGTAGACCCACCCAGATCGACTGTCGAACTTTCCCCTAGGGGTACAGGATGTTGGGAAGCGGACTTCTTCCGCACCCCACTACGGCAACGTCCGCGGTCCGTTCCTCCGGTGGGAGGATTGACCAGCGGGACCACCGGTAACCTGCACGATTCCACCCAGGGGGTGGCCACGTCACCGCAGCCATCCCAATCCGAGCGCATGTGGGTAGGGGGCTTGGTTGCCATGTCCCCACTGCTCCCCCTGTTACACAGGGAGCCTCCATGGATCCCACCAGGGAGGTGTAAGAGGCAGTGCACTCTCCAGGCAGGTACGACAGGCCACGCTCTCTCGCTACCCCCCCTCTCCGGTGTCTCAGGCTACCCTGGCCCCTGAGGAAATCCTGCCCCAGGGCCGCCACAGCCCGCCTTCCTCCTCGGGGACCGGTGGCTCCATGCCCCCGAGAGGGACCAGTGGCTCATATCTGATACTCACGACCATCTCCACGATCATATGTGGCATCCAGCCTCCTTGCGCTGGTTCGACCTCGTCTCCCTCCCTCTTGGGCGCTGTCCAATCGGCAGGACGGGCTTCCCCCCTTAGCCTGGCTGCCGATCATGGAGCCACGAGGGACGTTTCCACACTACCTAGCTAGGGCGGGACCCTCACGCACCCCTGCAGTTGCCTTCTGGAGAAAGTTCAGTGCAACCTCTCCAGGAACCCGACTCCCCAGAGTCTGAGGATGAGGTAGAGGAATCCTTCTCATCATCTTGCGACGTGTCGTCCTTGAGTGGTGGCGCCCAGAGCTTGTCATGAGGGAGCCCCACCCTTGGGACAAGTTCTTCTTCGCTAAGTACACGGGCCCCCCTTGTCCAGCGATCTCGCCCCAGAATCATCGC
>JADBJO010026658.1:0-22261 GCA_016801955.1 Conus betulinus | reverse complement strand
TGATTCAAACTTGCCTGTGGGTGGGATTTAAATTAAAGCTGGCATTTTAACCACACGTAAGGTTTGGATGAGTTTGTCACGAATGAAAGAACCTACCCATGTCTGTGGCTAACAGTATTTGTTTATCTACTTAAAGCAGTCTCTTTCATGGCGCATCATAAAAAGCAACATCCTTTTTTCAGGTATCTCTAGTCCTGTTCTTTTATATATAGTTTGACATGGTTTGAGCCCTTGTGAAGAGTATTTTCTAATTATTGAGAATTTGGTCTATTTTATGCTTATTTCCTTTCTGTTTGGTTATTTGGCTGGTTAGCGGTTTGTTTGTTTGTTTGTTTTTCTGAATATTAAGAATGAAGAAAGAACTTTGCTCCCATGAAGGTACAGTTACACGCCCGTCACTCCAAACTAATGTTGTTAGCGGTTTCCAGTTCGTCAAGGGGTTGTATATGTAGACACCAGGCAAACAGAGGAACATCCGTCAAAAATCAGTTACACCATGATTACATGTACTCTTTGTCGCAAATGTGCGTGCTGTCTGTGACAATGCTCGAGATCAAGGCATCGGTCAATGTTGTCTTTCATGTTGATTTGCGCTTGTGTATATGTATTTTCGGTTACTATTCTTGTGCACGCGCGCGCGGGCGTGTGAGTGTGTGTGTGGTGTGGGGGGGGGGGGGGGGGGGGGGGTCAAAAATTACGGAAACCGTTGAAACTTTCTTTCCAGAGAAAGTGCCCTTGTTCTCTCTACTTATTGTCTGCATACGTGCCAGACAAATGGTGCCGCTACAAGAGCATGGAGCTATGGGTGTTTTTACCATTGAAGTCACAGTCGCCTGTGCTATTTATCAATAAACGTTTTTGTCTCCCTGCTACTTAAGCTTTTCTTTCATTCAAGCCATACTGAGGTTTACCTGTGTTTGTTTCTGTTCTTCTGTATGTTCTCTGTCACAATGTTCCAAGGGGAGTACAAAGCTGCCTCCGTCTGCTCGCTTCCGCGATCGAGGGCAGTACTTTACCTGGCTACAACTTGCACTTTGGGGTGTAGCCTTTTCTCTCTGCTGGCTCTGAGCAAAAGTCCAGGGACGGTGAGGAAACGGAAAGACCACTGATCACAGGGGAAGTCCTGTTGACAGCGAGATAAGCTGCAACTTGGGGTCTTCTTCAGAGGGAGCACAAAAACCGGTGTCACGTGAAATCTGGGAACATGATATCTGGGAAGGGTTCCCAGATGTCACAGAGTTTTTTGGGAACGCGTTCTCAAAATCTACTGGTGATATCTGGGAAGGCCCGTGATATCTCAGAACACGTGGTCTTTCAGAGCTCAGAAGGGCAGAAAAAAAAGACGAAAAAGAATGGGATTTTCGAGATAAGGTAAAAAAAAACAAACAATTTATTTAGGTGCAATTGAGATCTTTGGCCTTCTGGTCATTTTATTTTTTTCGCATGCGTTCCAGATTTACCGTGATATCGGGAACACGTTCCCAGATTTCACGATTGGAAGTTCAGAAAAAATCTCGGGAACGCGTTCGCAGATATCGCGGTAACAATCTGGGAACGCGTTCCCATATGATATCACGGTTCGCAGATATAATACGACATTGAGTTGGGCTTCGGGAAACGCACAGCCATTTGCTTTGTGGTGGCGTCTTTCGCCAATGAGCTCTGCAGTTATTAGTTACAGGTGGGTACACCCGTGGGGAGGCCTCCGAAGAAAAGTTCCTTTGTCCAGTGGCCATCACAGATTGACATCTGCCAGGACGAAGTTATGCCCCTTGAAGTCTTAATCAAATGCCTTGTTCGTGCCTGCACCCTATGTCAACACTGCACATGCTTCCAAGAGTGGTGTAAGATTGTTCCCCGTTGGTTGGTTCGACGGTTGAGGGAAGCACTTCCCGGGGTCCTACCGCCACCTTCAGGGTGTGTCTCGTCTGTCTTTTGGCTGACTCTAGGAAACAGCCACGCAATGACTTGGGGTTAGGGAGGAAAGCCACTGAACACAGAGGAAGTACTGTTGACAACCGTAAAGACTGCAATCCGGGATCCCTCTTCAGAAGGCACATGAGATTTCAGGACGAAGGCTTGGCTGTCTGCAGTTTTACTGGACTCACCACAGCGAAGTATGACCGAAGTATGACACACACCGAGTATTTATTTCTCTTCTCCTGTAAATTGTGCAGACTGGTTCCAGTTTAAAAGCCACGTGGGTGTGATTTAGAATTTTCATCTTTCAAGGTAGCTGGTGATGTGTGTACGTGTCACTTTGGGGGCACAGGGTTAACCGTACTCGGAATTTCCTCATTTTTAGGATGTTGTCAGCACGGTTCAGTTTGAGGTGTATGGACTAACTTGGAACTCTCATTTTTAAGGAAGCTTCCATGTTTGTTCTGTATGCCTCGTGTCTGTAATATGTGCTACGCGAATTAAGGCCACGAAAAGCATCTGACCATTACAGCAAAAGTTGTTTTCTTTTAATGAATACTTGCGTAGTCTTTGTTGTAACTAGACAAGGTTAATTCCTTCAGCCCATTACATCACATTATTTTCTTCATGAAGATCTAATGTTATTAGTTTTTTGTGCTGCTTATGACTTAAGACAGTCAGATGTAGTGTGTCAGAAACTACAAACTCTGTTTGAGAGGGGACAGCTGACTCTTGAGTAGTTTCCCAGAGCAGCAGCAACCAGAGACAGGTGGGGATCTCTTGGCACAGCCTCAAAACGGCACAGATATGTTTAAAACAGAACTGAACATGTGTCTGAAAGACCACACGTCAGTCCTCCTCCCTTTCTAAGGAGACTCGGTGCCATTCTTTTTTCATTACACAACATGGTGGGATCAATCCCTTGCATTGCCAAACAATTGTCACCGTCAAATATTGAAATGCATTTATGAAGAAACAGGCTTAAAATAACGAATTAATGTTAGAATAGCATTGCTATAGACAGAATTATTTAAAACAAAAAAACCTAACGCTTGCAATTAGATAGAGAGCATGAAGTATTGTGTAGTGGTACGATAAAGAGAAATGCATTGATTATCAGTACTAACATGGTTTATATTGACTGATCCTTACGGAGGTGGAACAAAACAGTTGGTGGATGTAGATGCGTGGTGTACAGTTTTCAAGAGTAAATCCCAAAGGTCAGCAATCTGGCTTGGTAAAAAAATAGGTTAAAACTGTATAATAGGCTGATTATAAGACATTCTTTTAGCTTATATTTCCCCCTCGCCCCTCCCCCTCCCCCCCCCCCCTTCCCTTTCCAAGCCCCGGAAAAAACTGAACACCAAACAATGATGTGACCGTAACAAAATCATATACATTTAAAATGATAGACTTCATATGAATTTATTCGATTTACAAATGATTCAAAGGTGGTGCAGTGTATTGCTTTACGTTTTTTCACAGTCGCACATAATTATTAAAAAATCAGAGAGGTAATGCATTTTCACACAAACATGTGAAAGGCCACCTAACACTCATGCACCCTTTGTCACTTTCCACTACTACCTGATGACTTGGAACTGTCAGCGTTCTTCTGCCGAGGTTTCAGCACCAAAACGTCCTTCAGGGCTTTTTGAAAACGCGCGCCACTCACACAGTAGAGAAAAAAGTTGGTGCAGTGATTGAGATACAGGAGATAAAAGACACTGGCGAAGATCACGTCCCGCCTGGCCTGCTCCAGAGGGATGTCCTCAAAGGTTTTAGAAGACTGGAAGTGCTGATCCACCACCATGTAGATCGATAGGGGCAGCGTACAGATCATGATGCTGGCCGAATCGATGACAAGCATCACAGACAACTGTCGGCTCTTCGAAGACATCTTCCCTGACTGGCTTCCTCCTGTGCTTTTGGCTCCCTCTCCAATGTCCTTGCTGTCCTCCGATCGTTTCACGTGCAGGATGATGATGATGTTGCCGATGATGATGATTACGAAAGAGATCAACAGGAGAGCGTTGTGCATGTTGGGGCCAGTAGTCGTCGTGAAAGATCCGATAGCTCTCGCTGACGTGTTTATCTATAGCGCACAAGAAGGCTTTAACTTCTTTGGGGACGACTCGTGAGGTGAAAGCCATGTGTCCCTCCTGTATAGAACAAACACGATATCAAAATGACAGCTTGATGTTTAAAGTCAGAGGGGAATAGATAAAACAGATGGATCAATTCATTTCATTTTATGATGGCCCATCTGGCCGCAGGGGACATTTCAGAAATGAAGTCTTGTCAGAACAGATCCTGTATGTACATGATAAAACGTCATTAATTTACTGACAAAAAAACGGGTTGAAGCCAGATCTTGATACCACAAAATCTGAGATCAAATGACGAAATATTGACATGCATTAGCGACTACAAAAACAACGGTCTAGTGGAACACCTATCTATAAGATACTGATACTATTTGCTGTAAAGTGCTTATGTCTGACGTCAAATAAATGCGAATACTAAAAACACTGTCTACGAGAAAATATTTTATAGACAACAGACATGACAGAAAATGTGCATTACGTGCATACATACATAAATGCATACATACATACATACATACATACACACATACACACATAACATGCATACATACATACATACACACATGCATGCATAAAAACATACATACACACATACATAAAGACAGACATAGTACGATTCATGCATTATGTGTTATGCCCAAAATGTGTATTCATGTCTTGTATGTGCCCCATTGTGTTTCTTGGAATAACGACGATGTGACTTGACTCGGCTTTGTGATAACTGTAACAGATAACACAGTGAATACAGTTCCAGGAAGCCCAGTTTTGGTCAGAATGAGAAAAATCAAAACAAATATGAAACACCACAGGAGCTCTCTAAAATCAGCGAGGAAAAGTTTGAAGGCGTATAGAAACAATTATCTTCGGAATGATATTCTGACCATAAAAAAAAATCATGACTAAGCATAAAAAAACCTAAGTTTTTAAAGATTGAAAAACAAGAACAGCAATTGCATTCTATCTCAAAGCAGACAGGAGCTACTCCCATCTTCAGACAAGTGCTTGCACCACTTAAAACCTGTCCATGAGAGCGGAAGCAGTTTTTTTTTTAAAAGAACATTACAGCTAAGGAAGGTCACAAATCCAAAATCAAAATCCGCCGACCAGCGGTTCCAGAGATTCTACAAGATGATATTTTCCTGTCGAATTGCAGAGTAATAAAGTAAGGTATCAGCTTATGTCCTCAAATTGTCTTCATTTTACATCTTATTTTCTCTTTTTTTTTTCTTTCTATACACTTCCGCGTTCCCAGTGACACCCTTTCTCTGCCCCCCCTCCCCTTCCCCCATGTGTCCTGCTGCAGCCTCTTTACCACAGTGCACAGGGAGCAGACACTATCAAGTTACGGAGAGGCAAACACTGCACTTTTGCCAGTCTCTCTGGTGGTCTTCAGCAGTGCTTGCTCTAATCCAGTACATTAAGGATATCAAACTCTATCGACGATGGCAATCGTTTGATTGCGGTGTCAGCTTCTGTTAGCATCCCTCTTCAGAAGGTGCCACCATATCCGTTTAATGAACCTGCCAGTTGCGACAATATCAACAATTCGAAACAAGCATTGTTGTGGGTGAAAAAATGAAATTGAGATCGCAATGAAAGCAGAGCGTAAAGGGATACAGGAATTGAGACTTTTTTTTGTTTAATGCTGATCAGTGGGGGTGGAAATGATGCATCGAGTTCCATTTTGGTTAGGGATTGCATGACAGAGTACTCTCTAAGTGTCTTTCTTAATATATCCCGGCGTTATCTAGACCTGAGAGACACCGGCAGTACTGGCCTTGAAAATTGAGAAACATATTTAGAGAGACGAATTCGTTGATGAAGAAAATTTGACTGCAAGGATCTAGCTTTCTCATCCGAGCCAAAAAACACTCAACTCTGCATAAGAACTAGTCGGGGTCAAACAATCAAAACCCCACAAATGCCTCTGATTTGAATCAGCCTTCGATTACCTATCTCTTCCTCAGCGACAGGTCCTTTGTGTATCCTTGCACTTTTGCTTTCTCGGTTTTAAAGTTATGACAGGCTATGTGCAATTTTCTGGAATGTAAGTTATGTTGTTGTTGTCGTCGTGTTGCAGTTGTGTGTTCTGGTGGTGGTGGTGGTGGCTGCTGGTGATGGTGTTGGTGGCGTTGACGTTTGACTGTTTTCGAGTCTAGCAGTTCAAAGCTGGTTGTAATGGAAACCTCGGAAGCGCTTTATGTTAGATCATGTCTCTTTTGTTCTGCATATTTATAAGTCACGGTACGTCTCTGCGTTAGCTTTATTTCCATCTCAATTCAGGTATAGTTTTGTAAATGTATAAGTTGTATTAGTCTTCTCATTTTGTTGACAACAATTTCAAGTGTCTTCGAAACAAATATCACTTTGAAACAACCATTAGCGATGTATCACGAACAAAAGAGAAACTCTGGCATATAAGAAGCAGTCTGTTACTTACCAACAAAATTTCCAGCACGAATAGACAGAACGTGACGATCTTGGCTCGTTTGACTGTACACAGAGTGGGCGCTTTCAGAGAGGAAACTGGATGGCCAGGGATCGGTCAACCGTCATGGCAACGGTCAAAACTACCCCCAGGTTGCTGCTGATCCACCCAATGGGGTGACAGATGGAACAGATGACATTGACGTGTCGAATGCTGTCGAAAATCTGAAAGCAAAAAACGTTAAAGACGTAAACTGCTCCCCCATCCCTCCCTCCCTCTCTGTGCGCGCGTCCGCGCGTGCGTGGACGAGTGTGTGTGTGTGGTGTGTGTGTGTGTGTGTGTGTGTGTGGTGTGTGTGTGTGTGTGTTGCGTGCGTGAGTGCGTGCGTCCGTGTGAGCGTTGCGAGCGTGCGTGCGCGTGCGTGCGTGCGCGTGCGTGCTTGCGGGTGCGTGCGTGCGCGCGCGTGCGCGTGCGTGTGCGTGTGTGTGAGTATAGTGTGGTGTTTGTGTGTGTGTGTGTGTGTGTGTGTGTGTGTGTGTGTGTGTGTGTGTGTGGTGTGTGTGGTGTGTGTGTGTGTGCGTATGTGCATCATGTGTATGTGTGTGTATGCGTGTGTACGCGTATGAGTGTGTGTGAGTGTGTGTGTGTGTGTGTGTGGTGTGTGTGTGTGTGTGTGTGTGTGTGTGTGTTTGTGTGTGTGTTTGTGTGTGGTGCTGCCTGTGTGTGTGTGTGTGTGTGTGTGTGTGTGTGTGTGTGTGTGTGTGTGTGTGTGTGTGTGTGTGTGTGTGTGTGTGTGTGTGTGTGTGTGTGTGTGTTCACTCACCCCTTCATTAGGGTCCTTAACCTATTATGTGAATAAAATATCTGAATCTGAATGTGTGTGTGTGTGTGTGTGTGTGTGTGTGTGTGTGTGTGTGTGTGTGTGTGTGCGTACCCGTTTGCTTACCACTTTTTTTAAAATGATATTCAAGGTCTTCTATTCTTTCAGAAGCTGTTCAAATGACTTACTATGCCGAAGGACACTTGACTGGCAAATCAGTTTAGCGAGAATGATGTATCAATCGGAGGGGACATAACGCCTGCACATTTAAGCGGTGGAATAATTTTACAATGGAGAATCACGTCCCCTCGAAACACACACACACACACACACACACACCACACACACGCACGCCACGCACGCACGCACGCACGCACGCACGCACGCACGCACGCACGCACGCACGCACGCACGCACGCACGCACGCACGCACGCACGCACACACACACACACACACACACACACCACACACACACACTAATAAACTAATAAATTCCAAGGATAAGTACCGGGCACCATTCCAGCAACTTACAGAGCAGCTTGGTGTTGCAATGACAGCAAGAAACATTCAATTATAAACAAAGCTTGCTCTTATGTCTTAGATTCAAGAATAGGGGGAGATAAGCATTCATATCTGCAGCGGTAGATAATTCTGCCTAGCTAACAGTAAGTGTTTGAGTGGGTGAATGGAGAATAATAAATGCTTCTGAAAACATGAGCCTTCAGCAAGTTTATAGTCTCCAAGGGGGAGACAGTCTCTGCATTTTCGGTTTTAAGAAAAATGCTATTGTTTTGCTTTTTCATGATTTTCTTTTGCTTCTTAGGTGGCATCTTTGGTTGTTTTTTTGAAAACTCAACAAACATACTAGGGTATTACAGGTTTAATCAGGTTTCGAAATACCGGTATCTGACCAGGAGTTATATGTTAGTGAGTTTCCTCCTCATGGAGATTGCCTCCCCCTTGGAGACTATAAACTTGCTGAAGGCTCATTTTGAGAAGCATTTATTATTCCCCATTCACCCACTCAAGCACATACTGTTAGTTAATCAGAATTATCTACCACTACAGATATGAATGCCTATCACCCCCTATTTCTTCAATCTAGGACATAAGAGCAAGCTTTGTTTATAATTGAACACACAACACACACACACACACACACACACACACACACACACACACACACACACACACATATATATATATATATATATATATATATATATAGAGAGAGAGAGAGAGAGAGAGAGAGAGAGATGTAGAGATATTTTTACTTCTACATTTTATACCTCATTTTAACCCCAGGTGGTTGAGCTTTTTTAAAATCTCGATGGGCATTTGATACTTTATATATATATATATATATATATATATATATATATATATATATATATATATATATATATATATATATATATTACGTTCCCGAACTTCCTTTTTCTTAACCGTATTGCTGATGGTATTTCTTCCAGAGTTGACGAACAGTGAAATTATGTTGACTGTTTCACACTAAACCAAACTTCTCTCTCTCTGCCTCTTGGATGACAACTCCTGCTCAAGGTGACAGATTAGACAGTCGAGCACAACCCGGGCCAGCGCCTTGCTTGCACTGGACAAGACAGCTGACCCATGGTCCTCGCATGACTCTGTTGTCTGTTGGTGGGATTTGTTCCCCAGCTGCTTAGAAGAGACGATAAAGGTTGCTTTAAGCCATCTCTGACAGCATTTTGAAGGCCTTGGAGTAAGCAGATCGAACTTCACAGCTGAGCAGTGGTTCTTTGGGATGTCAGTTCTTGCTGCCGCTTCGGTCCTATTGGAAAGCGGTCGTTAACGTCAAGGGGCGCTGTGTGCACGTGCTTGACCAGCGCAAGTACATTTTAATATTCTGTTTTTACCCCTCGCCGTTGTTTCCTACAGATACATATACATACATGCAGACAGACAGACAGACAGACATAAATGCAAACATACATACATGCGTGCATACATTCATGTATGCATGCATGTATACATACATACATACATCATACATACATACATACATACATACATACATACATACATACATACACATACATACATTAACAATATTCGTGTAAATAACATAGCAGAAACATCGCCGTTACTGCGTATGCTGCACCACTTCTACTACTTAGTTGTCATGAGATCATGATAGCTATGTAGATAAGAAAGAAAAACCCACACTCGCAAAACCGTGTAACAGCCCGTTCTACCCCCCTCTGGAACTTAACCCGGGGTAAGTCTGGGCTAGCCCGCTTTTACCCCCCCGGGGTCATTCTAGGACTATCTAGAACTTAAACCCCCCCCCCCTAGTTGGGTACCCCCACGGGGGTAAGTTTGGGCTAGCCTGGACCCCCCCCCCCCCCCCCCCCAAGGGTCAATCTAGGACTATTTGGAATCTTCCTCTACCCCACTCCACCCTTCAAACAAGAGAGGGTTATTCAGAGGTTTCCTCTGCCTTTTCCCAACACGCACACCCGCCTTTTTCAATATTCGGGTGTGTGAGTACGCCCGTACATGCGTGGGAAAGAAAGATGGCTGGATGCCAATGTGACCAAGTGCTAATGTGACCAAGCGTAGTTATGACAAAATGTCGTTTTGACCACGTGTCGTTGTGACCAAGTACCGTTGTTGCTTCATCCCGGTTTGCCTCTTTTAACTATTTTACAGCTATGTAGTCTCTTGAGTACCTGTGTACCTTAGCTTGTACAATGCAGATGACTAGTGTGGTCAGTGCCACTGACCACTGGTCATTATGACGTAAATCCGAGATTTTAACTATTTAACAGCTAATTAGTGTTTCCCGAGTGCTTGTGTACCTTGTACAATGTAGATTACTTGTGGTCAGTGCCACTGACTACTCGTCATTATGACGTAAATCGGAGGTTTTAAATATTTCACGGCTAATTATAGTCTCCCGAGTACCTGTGTACCTTGTACAATGCAGACGACTGATGGTCAGTGTCACTGACCACTGGTCACTATGACGTAAATCACATATTTTGAATATTTTACAGTTTATCAGTGTCTCATGAGTGTTTGTATACCTTGTGCAATGCAGACAACCAGAGGTCAGTGTCACTGACCATTGGTCACTTTAATGTATATCAAAGATTTTAACTATTTTTACAGCTAATTAGTGTCTTCTGAGTGCCTGTGCACCTTGTTCAATGTATATGACTGGGGGGGGGGGGGGGGGGGGCGGAGGGGGGGTCAGTTCCAACTAGGGGGGGTAAGTTCCTGCTAGTCCTGGAAATGACCCCGGGGGTAAAAGCAGGCTAGCCCAGACTTACCCCGAGGTAAGTTCTAAAAGGGGGGGGGGGGGGGGGGGGGGGGGAGAATGGGCTGTTACACCGGGCAAGCAGCCGACAACATCATGTACCAATGTGGGCAACCAAATCCAGTCTACTCACTTCAGGGAAGTTGACGTAGAGGTAATGCACTGGAAGAGGTATAATCAGACTGATGGAGTCCACAATGGCGCTGACGGACATGTAGAACGATGTGGATATGTGGCTGAAGTGTTTGCTCCACATCACCATGATCACCAGCACGTTGGTGACGTTTCCGATAACGAAGAGAAAGGGTGGAACCCAGAAATCCATCCCTTTGGCGATTCCCTTGAAGAACAAGGCCTCTTCGCTCATGGATATAACTTGTGGAGATGAAGTATTCGTGTCGCTGGACTCTGGAGTAGTGATATTAGAAAAGAAAACCACGCCAGCCGGGTCATAATGAGTTGCTCCTTCTGCCATCTTGGTACTGCTCAGAGCTCTCATGTTTCAAGCAAGACGTTCCAAAGTGCTGTTGAAGTTCAGCTGATGTCTTTATGTTATATTTCCTGTTCATGAAGACGATGATATCTGGAATTGTAAGCCGGTTGCCTGATGAAATTAAGCACCTTCACGATAAATTCCAACTTAACAAACAAACATATCTAAATGAAAATAAATGCATACAGTTACTCGACTAGGGCTCTCTGGCCGCTCTAGCGACCATTCGGAAGACAGCTTTGTGAATCACGCATCCCCCCACACCCCACACACACACACACACACACACACCACACACACACACACATATATATATATATATATATATATATATATATATATATATATATATATATATATATATATATATATAATATATATATATATATATATATATATATATATGTTAAAAATAGGATGGTAAAAGGAAGTTTTTAAAATCGACAGGTCTGTTTCGAGCGCACGCTCTCCTAAGGATCCTGAGGAGAGCCAGCGCTCGAACAGACCTGTCGATTTTAAAACTTCCTTTTACCATCCTATTTTAAACAGATGTTGTGTTTCTCCCAAGGGTCGAGCATTTTAAGAAATTTTATTAGGCATTTTAGTGGTATTCTGATATACATATATATATATATATATATATATATATATATATATATTATATATATATATATATATATATAGCAAAGACAAAATAAAGGAAATTCAAAGGGAATGGGGGGTACGGGGGGGCGAAGAAAATGAGAACGAAAATAAGGGAAATATACTATAAGTGTTAAACCCTTCATTAGCAGCATATGAAAACCATCGTAATCCTTCTTGAAGACAGAACCTTTCATTTTGCCTGCTCCGAGGCATCAGATCGGAGCTATGTATAAAGACAAAAGAAAAAATAAACAAGAATTTTTAACAACTTAATCTCCAGTTCACTTTCTTTCCGTTCAAAATCCGCTTCAACGTCTACACAAACAAAACGTATGTTCTTTTTAAAGGCTAGATGTCTAAAATAAATCTCTTTTAATTATGTTCAGTCAATATCTTCTCCCATGCAACAAAAATAGTAATGTCTTCAAAATGGTTGAGAGAACCGTTGGAATCTATTTTTTACCCTCAGAGTGAGAGAGAGAGCGCGGTGGGGGATTGAGGGAGGGAGGGAGGAGAGAGAGAGAACACACATACTCATGAATGATTGTTTCTACTGACAGGTAAAAAAAATGCGTGAGTGTGAGCACTTATATTCAATTGTAACATTGAGAGGTAAGATTTGTAACTCAAACTAGAAGAGAGCATAAAGAAACAGCTACATATTATTATCATCATCATTAGTATGACTTATACAGTGCCTTTCCTCGGTTAGAGACCACGCTCTTAGTGCTTTACAATCCACACTCGTTTACACAATGGGCTGCCTACCTGGGTAGTGCCGACTGAAGAGCTGCCAGCTGGCGCTTCCTTCAGTCGTTTCCGGTGTCATCCAGTCAATATCGTCCAATACCGTTTCACTCAATTTCCTTACCTCCTTCATTCTTTCCATTTCTCACGCAGGGTGCATGCTATGTATAACGTGTCATCCATATCAACGGCTAAACTGGCCTTCTCTTCCGAAAGTTGGTGATGGGATTTTACGTATGTACAAGATGTTTTGCGTGCGTTCACGCATGGAACCTCGGTTTATAGTCTCATCGCAGGACGGTATGGGAAATAGAGTCAGAACTAATGTTAACTCCGAGGGGAAAATCCCCCCATACCGAAATGGCCCGGCGGAGATTCGAACCCGCAACCCCAGGATCACCAAGATTACGAGTCCGGCGCTCTGCCACCGAGCTGTTCCGGCCCCTCTCAATGCGCGGGAAAATGTCATCATGCAATGGAGATTCCAAGCAGACCAAAACCATTTCAAACATTTTAAACCACTGGTGTGTGGCTGTGCCCTTGTGTTTGTAAAATACCATCCCAGCCCCACCCGACCCCTTCACCGCCCCCAACCCCACCCCCATCCATCCGTCTCATTGGTAAATAGTCCAACTGTCTCATTGGTACTTCGAGAGAAAAAATATATCTTTAGGAGGAAAACTATAATAACAAATCCGAAGTAGCGTTCCTAAAACGGTCTCCCCGTTGATTGAAATATTTCATGCAACTTCTGGTATCCAGGGGCTGTCAAAACGATTTGATCTGAAGAAAAAACATATACCCGAAGGTGCGGATAGGACCCTGTGGAGCACTGTCCTCAACCGCCGTATTACTTTGCCTCTGTTACTGAGCTTACTATGATTCGTAGCATCTGGATAGGCCGACGTTTCTACACCTTTTTAACATCAGATTCATTGACTCTATACTCAGTTCCTTGGGTGCTGGGCAAGTGATGAGGGCTGCAGGCAAACGACGGTGCTGAGAGGTGCTAGTGACAGACTTTCAGTCAGGTAGCCATTGCAAGATTATCGGATGCAAAGTCAGAGTTTGGACGCTATCTGCGCTAGTTTATCAGAATCTGCTTTTGCAGTTAAAATACAGCGAGACTTACGGATGGTACAAGGCTCAAACAAAGCAAAATATACACTGTGCTGGAGCCTGCGATGTTAGATCTGACATGGACAATAGGAGCAGCGAGGAACTTGAAATATATCTCGTTCATCTGCCGTTGTTGACAGTGACCTAGGACATCACGCGCTGAGGAGGAATGGGTGCTGTGTGTCCATCCATGACGGGTACAGAAGTCTCTGCCACGAGACCGCACACAAACGGTCCGCAGGGACGGAAGACTAGGAGGATGCTGTCCTGGACTTACAAAGCTCATGTATTCTTTGGGTCTCTGCTTTCCTGTACAGCTCATTAGAAGTAGCATTTCTGCTGATGCGACTTCGCCATGTAGACTGGTCCAACGCCACTGTGTTCAAAGTGTTTGGGTCGATGTCAAAACCTCCATGAAGCCTTGAAAGTGTTCTAGTGGTGCTTTTTGTACTAAACAAATTGTGTGTAATACTCAAGTAGCACCAGATGTGTCCTACTTCCGATTTTAATGAACTTCTAGAAGTATTCTTCTGGAGCAGCAAGACCGAGAAGGAGCCTAGGAAAGTATGGCCTGACTTTGTTATTAAAAACTGATGTCCTCGGAGACTTAGATCATTGGGAACACAAGCATAAACGACATCATATGGTCACAATATTACCTTTGACATGAAACCCCCCAGGTCATCCCGATTCCCAGCACCGACACTTGATTGAGTGTGTCTTCAGTTGGCCTCGGGACATCCGGGATGTTCACATCATCATGGCTCCGAATGCTGGACAGACTGCTGTCCACTCAGAATAAGCTGTAACTTTACAGGAAAGCCAACGCAAAATCCAGAACGTTTTTACTTGAAGGAGGCTGGGTAACCTAACCCGAGTCATCTGAAGTGCAGGAAATTTTTCCGACCACTTGAAATAAGTTCCACAGGCTACCATCTGAATTGCACGGGATTACGGCCTTCAGCTCCACGTTCCTTTGTTAAGATTTTAAAGATAAAAAACGTCGTTAATCTTAAAGAAAATCAGGAAGTAGGACATCTTACGACACAACAGCCCAGATGTATTACTTTTGAGCATCCCCGACAGATTAAGGTGCCCATCATCTTGTAAAGAATTATGTTATGTCTGTTGTACTAAATTCCGTTAAAATTCAAAAGTAGCCAGGAATATTCGAGGGTAGACAACTTTAAAAGAAATGTCATGAGTAGACAAAAATCTTTGGTTTCCATTGTCGATTTGACAAAAATAAAAAATCCTTGACATTGTCAAATGCAGGGGTCTGTGGTCCACCCATTCAACGATGGCTGTCATAACAGCTTACACCAGATCGAAGGGATAAGTGACTTTTGTTCGACCTTTGTTTCCAATGTATTGTATGTCCTTTGTTTCTGCCTGAAGAAGACCCTACAGGTCGAAACTTCTTGTGTGTTTTTTTTAGCGAGATTATTCCTTCGTTTAGTGGCTCAGTAATTTGATTTTTGCTTTTATTGGTTGCCATGCGAAGTTTGTCGGCATCTTCCGCTATTGTCCTGATGACATGTCTGTCGAAATAGGCAATAGCATGTTTGCAGGCTGAAAAAACTCCTCTCAGAACCTTCCTCGTCCAACTTGCAATGGTCTCTGCGCTTCGGAATTTGGACTTCAATCCTACCATTGGCATCCCTGAAGGTCTTGTTGCCTGCGACTAAGTTCTTTGCTTGTTTCTGCGTGTGTGTGTGTGTGTGTGTGTGTGCGCGCGCGCGTGTATTTTTATGTGTATAATATGTGTGTTCGTGCGTGCGTGCGCGCGCGCCGGTGTTTGTGTGTATGTGTGTGTGTGTGGTGTGTGTGGTGTGTGTGTGTGTGTGTGTGTGTGTGTGGTGTGTGTGATTTATTTAACGTCGTCTTTCCACTAATCGTGATATTAGACATAAGAAAAAAAAAATGTGCATGAAATAAGAGAGTAAGACTTTGTGTATGTTTAAAACTGTATGGAGTCCTACATATTCATGTACGTGTGTATACATATGGATGCTTAGGCGTGGAAATGTATGTGTATTTGAATGTAGGAAGAATATATAGCTACACTATTATAACAGCAAACAAAAAAAAAATCAACAAAAAATTATAAACATCACCCCCCCCTCCTCTCCCCTCACCCCATCTCCTCTTCTACCCCTCCATCACTTCCGCATTACAAAAAAGTTAATTCTAAGCAGTGACCAATTGGACTGTTCTCTAGACTTACAAAAAAGCCATAAGTCTAAGCTGGTGAATCGAATATACTGAGCGAGTTATTCTGCGATAAAACTGGAATGAATATTTTCAAGCTTTGACATGAAGAATATGATTAGGAGATATTTTGCATCCACAAATGCAAACTATATTTTTGACATACTTTGTTTTGAAAGCATCAGGTTTCCATCTATACATTAAGAAAAGTAATTTTTTAGTTGTAATCAAGTTATCTTTTATATTTTGAATATTAAAATGGTCTTGGTTGTTTTGATGTTTCACTTCATTTTGGAAAAACATTCCAAATGTGCGACTTTAGTAGGCCATAATGCTCGTGCAAGGAAAGAGGAAAATGAAGGTATTCTGACTGAGAACCACACTTAGCGCCATGTTTAGCTGCCCTGTCTACCTTTTCGTTATAGTATAAATAACAGTGAGATGGTATTCAACAAAACGTTCGCGCGCGCGCGCGCGCGCGCGCGCGCGCGTATGTGTGTGTGTGTGTGTGTGTGTGTGTGTGTGTGTGCGTGTGTGTGTGTGTGTGTGTGTGTGTGTGTGTGTGTGTGTGTGTGTGCTGCTTGCTTGCTTGCGGTATATTGCTCTATGTGTTTTTGTTCCAAAGTAAAATATAGAGATGTGCTATCAAATCTGGTCACCTACCATATCAAGACTTAAACGTTCAAACAACAATAGATAGACTGTTCACTAGTAATCAACGGATATATCAACCTGCGTCGACAGTCTCAATGATCTGCGCTAACTGACAAATCTCACAAACAATTGACTTACATCACAGCACTGATTGACAGATCTCTCAACCTATTGATTGAGATGTTAATGATGATTGACAGATCTGTCAATCAGCGTACTGAACGCTCAATGCTAATAGACAGATACCTCAGCCAATGAGCTGAAAGCACCACTCTGGTAGTCATGCCCCTCAACCTGTTGATGGACCACTCAGATCTGATTGGCAGATCCTCTCAACCAATTTGACTGTACGCACAACATTGACTGAAAAGATCTCGCAACCAGTCACATGACACTCAGGTTGAGAGAGCTGATAATGTCATTTAGTGTCGAAGCCGGTTGGTCTCATCGGCAGTCCTAATACGTTGTTATATCATGCACTTTTGTATATAAGATACATCTGTGTTTGAATCTGGATAGGTATGTTGTGGGAGCCAGTACTGACTGCAGACAGATATAGGGGAGAGGGGGCGGGGTGCGAACGGACGTTTGGTTCTGCATGGCGCTGTTCAGTCAGGACTGTTGTGTAGTCCCTGGAGATGATCTTGACTTTGATTGTTCTTCTTTACTATAATCCTCACAAGAAATAACAAGAGGCTGAATTGTACTCTTTGGGTGTGATGAGCAGGGGTGGACAGTACTGTTTGGTAAGGATCCTGAGTGTTTTCTCTATATTAAACTTATAAAGCAAAGTTCAGAGAATTATTGACCTCTACCCTCTTCTGCTTACTGATGGCGGGAAAAGCAACTTTCCAGAACGTCAACAAGAGAAGTATTTTTTACCATAGGCTTATGCATCTTTAGAAGTGCTTATGCTTCGAGTGGCAAACAGAATCAGATATACATTCAAACATGAAATGATGTATGAATAAGAAATAGACTGCCACGAGCTAAGTGCAGTTTCTCACACAAAACTATACTTTTGTATACAAGATAGTTATAAAGTCATTCTGGCCTTGCTTGGGCTGGCATCTCCTTACTGTATCTCATCATAAAGGAGGGGACTGATCTGTTAGTCTGAGTGGGAGTCCAGCGGGTATGCAAGGACTTAGTAAGGTGGACAACTGTGCAGATTTTGTAGGTCTGCTGGTTAGTCAATTACCCACGTGGACCTGTCGTAGCTTGGATTCTTGATCCTGTACAGAGCCATGTTTAGTAGACACAACGCAGTCCAGGGTCTGTGGTGACTATAGAACCCTGTCATGATTGACTGGCAAGGAGTCTGGCTTGGCGAGTACTTACACTTACCCTCTGATTTTCAGAAAAAAAAAGTGTGAGGACTAAGCTGGTAAAGGTAACACTAATATAAATGTACTACCTTTAATTTTCAGTCTCCTCTTTAGTTCTTCACTCAGGTTTGAGCGGATTCCAAGACATGATATGAAAGAGTAAGAAAACCGTAACACAGTTAAGGGAAGTAACCCTTCAAAGTAGTCAAAAATTCAGGTACTGTGATTACATATCTACATACAATGAACGCAAACAGAAAAATTAGCCACCTGCTACAAAGCATTAAGATAATCAACTGTATATATAAAAAATCATCTTAGAAAAATTTACCAAGTACTGGCAGAAGTTATATTGTTTGCTTATAGGGGATTGATTAGGGGTAACATCAATCAATGTAGAGTTTCAAGGCTTAAATAGTAGTTTCAATTTACATTTCTTCTGAAACAGTCAGTGAAAACTTGATACAGGATCTCGGAGTAGGTCAGATGCGTGGCATGCACTAGTGCTGGGTTTTACATACTTAAAGTTGACTGTGTTCAGTGTTTTGACCGAGGGTAGATCAGCGAAGTCCTTGGATTTGCTCCTTCTCTTTTTGGATACTAAATCTACCCATCATGATTCTAAGATTTGTCTGATTGACGGCTTAGCAGAGAAAAACATGAAAGCCAGTAAAAATCATGGAAAGCAGGGGAGGGAGGTGTTAGTCATCTGCAGAAAGGGGGTGGGATGGAGGGGGTAGGTCATCTGAAAGGAGACAGTCCATTTCCAGCAAGTGCAGAGTGACTTGGTGTAGTTGGGATGAGAGATGGCAATCCCTCAGATATTGATGGTTTTCAGCCTTTGCTGTGGCCTGTGAAGTAATGTCCAGCCATCAGCATGACATCTACAGACACACACAGCGACAAAACATCCAGGCACTTCACAGAATCCCCACAATAAACTGGTAGGACGGGTCGACAGCATCGCAAGAACCTTAACCATACACCAGGTCCAAGTGAAGAAGGAGAACGGAGTGGTAATGCCTTCCTTTACGGTGGTGTGCGACACGAGCAATACACCACTATCAATGTGTTGGCATGGAACGAAGTCAGCCAGACAGAAAGAGGGAAGAGAGTGAGAGGAGAAGGGCTTAAGGAGTGAAGCTTGGCATTGTAAAATGAGGTAAACTGGTAACCCTAAGAGCTGTGTGTGTGTGTGTGTGTGTGTGTGTGTGTGTGTGTGTGTGTGTGTGTGTGTGTGTGTGTGTAAGTGAGTGAGAGAGAGAGAGAGAGAGAGAGAGAGAGAGAGAGATGAGAGAGAAAGAGATCGACAGACAGACGAATAGACAGACAGACAGAAAGACATACATATAGACAGACAAGCAAACAGACAGAAAGTCAGGAGGCAGATGGTGATGTATAGGAAATAATGGAATGTGGTGGCTGTCAATGTGAATGTCACATATGGTAACTGGAATTTCCAAGGCTGGAAGAAAAGAAAAAGATACACCCAGTGATGCAAGTGGGACCCAGAGAGGCGAAGCCCTCAGCTGCCGAACCTACCAGCTGGGAGCAATCCTGTACCTCCCTTAGAAGCCTGTACTCTGTTCACATAGTGCGCACGCATGCACAGGGCATTCCATTAAGATGTCAGGGAACGTAATAGATGGCCACCAGCCGCGACACACCAGAGCATTCCCCTGGGTGGACCAGCCCTGCATTTCATAACCACAGAGCCCTCCAGTGAAAGATGCCATCATCAAGTGAACTGCTGCATCCTGCTGCCCCACTCGTTGTGGCTTTACTGACAAGGGAAAATGGTGCAACTCCAGACACAGCCGGCCTAACACCGCATGGTCTACATGCCCTCTGAAGAGGGCAGTCTTACCTGCTGTCAACAGGACTTTCCCTGTGGTGGGTGGCTCTCGAGACTTTTTTCTTACAGTTGGTGAAAAAGGCAGGCAACACTGGAATTTCAAGGCTACACTGTTGTTCAGGTCGATCTTGAACCAGGTTTGTAGCGTCACAGTCAATACAGCACTTAGACTGGATGCTGTGCCCGTTGGCTTTCTGTACTTTAATGAAATGGTCTGGTGGCAGACTGGTCACGCCCCGTCAACCGCTTGATGTAGGTAAGAGAGTCACTGGGCTCGTCGCCAGTCTCGTTGACTCTGACTGCACTGGAGTGCTTCGAGTGTGGCGAAGACACAGCCTGACTCCCTTGTCCTGTGCTTCGCTTTGGGGAATCTTGCTAGGTGATGTTGAATGTGATTTTGGTCTATAGATGTCTGTGTGGTGGCCAGCATCCCATACGATTGTCCCATATTACAATCATCTTTTATTCATTGTCCCCATTTCGAGCTTGATGATTTGTCAGATTTAATGAAAAAAAAAATTGAGTTTGATAAATGGTTGTTGAGGAGTGAGCATAAAAACTCCTCTTCTGCTCCTCTTCCTCCACCTCAAGCACAACTCATCCATCCATCCAGCCTGTTCTACTCCCCATTTCCCTCTTCAAATCCCCTCCCCTTTCTAATTGTTCCATCTTCTCAGTCATCTCAGTGACATAACTGCTCGCAGGTCATCCCACCCAACAACTCCGTCACCGATACGTTTACTTAACACGGAATTGAAATGGCCTGGAATCAAGTTCTAATATCAACAGACATGGGTTTTCAGATGATCATGTTGGCGCGCATCTCGTGTATGCGGGCACGCATGCGGCTACACACATTTGCCTATGTGCATGCACATACGCACGTGCGCAAACGTTGATGACTGTTCTTTTTTATCTGTCAGGCAGTGTGTCAGTGAGCATACCTTTCTAAAAAAAAATTTTTTTAAGCTACGCTTTTGTGCTTTTAATTTGACAGTGACGGGCTGTGGTAGAGGGTATGAATCTGCTCACAGAGGGGGGAATTTCTAAAGGGATACAGGAAATGTGCATTTTGCTCTACCGTCCTACTACCGCCACCGCGCGATCACCACACACACACACACACACGACGCATGAGCACACGCATGTGCTCGCGCGCGCGCGCGCACACGCACACACACACACAACAAACACACACACACACACACACACACACACACACACACACACACGCACACACGCACGCACGCATACCACACACACACCACGCATGCACGCACGCGCACACACACACACACACACACACACACACACACACACACACACACACACACACACACACACTGGATACAGAAAGACAGACAGATAGACAGGCAGGCAGACAGACAGAGACAAAGACAGAGACAGAGACAGACAGACGCACAGATAGCGACAGAGACAGAAAGACAAGAGGGACAGAGAGAAGAAATATCTAGATTATAAAAAAGATATCAGTCTCATCAGCCGTCTCACTGAAAAGTCCGAATCAGCAGATGAGACGTGTCGGAATAAATAATACAAATAATTTTGTTACTACTGTGGATAACGTCAGTTACCCCACCCTCCGCTTATATACTTTTAACACAGAATTCATTTGCCTACAATCAAAGTCTAAGATCAACACAGATGCCTTTTTAGATGAAAATGTCAGCGTGCATTTCACGTATGTGGGCACGCATGCGACTATACACACTTGCACATGTGCATGTACATACCCACGTGCGCAAAAATTGATGACCGTTCTCTTTCAATTCTTAGTGTGTCAGTAACCATACCACCCTGAATAAGTATCCTTCCGCGCTTTTATTCTGAAAGTCATGGGTGGTGGCAGAGGGATGAAATGTGCATTTGCGGTACAACAGTACCATCATCATGCACGCGCACACACGTGCGTGAGCGCACATGAAAGAGACAGACAGACAGACAGACAGACAGAGAGAGAGAGAGATGTGTGTGCGTGTGGTGTGTGTGTGTGTGTGTGTGTGTGTGTGTGTGTGTGTGTGTGTGCGTGTGTGTCTGTGTCTGTGTCTGTGTGCATGTGTGTGTGTCCCCATATGCTGCTAGTGGAGGATTTTAGTTCATAATCTGGTGCTCTTATTTTTTCATTCCTACTTTTCACACACACACACACGCGCGCGCGCGCGTGCTCGCACATATATATATATATATATATATATATATATATATATATATATATATATATATATATATATATATAATACTTTTTCTGTTCCAGTTTGCGCCAATTCCTGTAAATGAGGAATGGTTAACCCTCACTTGTTTTACCCCTACCACTAATTTCTTCAATATATTGTGCTTTAGTCAATCAGTGAAAGACTGCACCTCATAGGAGATCTACGTATGGCGGCTCTGCACAATTCTTAGCTGTTGTCAGCACTTTTGTGACTGACAATGCTTGGGGTTACTCAACAAAAGAACTGACCACTCTGACTGTTGGCACCTTTAGACCTCCTTAGTATCCTTGACTCAAAGACCCCCCCCCCCCCCCCCTCTCACCTGTTTACATTTAATACGCTTTCAACAATAATTTTCAGTTTTTCAGCACTTCTTTCTTAAAGCGCTTTCTTCTCG